>CAAKHB010002014.1:78789-121207 GCA_901007665.1 Aeoliscus strigatus | reverse complement strand
CGAGTACAAATTGTAACTTGTGTAACATGTGTAACACACGTTCGTGCCTGAACACACACACACACACATCTAAAACTAACAACGACCGTGATCCTTTCTACTTCATGAAGAGACTATTCTTGCAGAGCAGATCTGTGTGCTGTTGGCGTGTGGGTGTGGCCCTGCTCCTCTGTTCATTTTCTTGTTCAAGGAGTCCTCATTACTTCACATTTCTATTGCAGGTGAGCACAGGTTTCCCAAAATCACTCTGTATTCACTGAGAACTGAGTATTCTTAGCCACTAAGCTGTGCACGATTTTTTGATTCTGAATAAAGATATGGGGTTTGCTTCCCAATATGATTTTTTTTTTTGATGCCTCACGTGGATGTGCATTGAAAATCTACACAAAATAGTCCCCATCAGGCTTAACTTAGCAAGTATGAATAAGAATAAAAATAAATCTAAATAAAAAAAAAAAGAGGGATTGTAGCCTCGGGTTTTCATTGCAAATTAATTGCTAATTATCATGTGTGTATTCACTTTGGAAGTAGACATCATTAAAAATGCAACAAGCCACATCCAAAGATATTTTTTTAATTTGTGATTAATATGCACCGTTAAACCAACACATCAGTTTGCTCATGAGCGTGAATATTTAACAAGAGAGACATCCACTGCTCAGCACCTGCAGCAGGTGGACAGCAAGTGATGTCAGGCGACAGAAGGCAGGCGTGAAACCCAAGAGCACCGACTGTTGATGTCGGTGTCGGTGACCATGTGTCTTTTTCTTCTCGCTTCGCTCTCTGGTTACATGTAATGTAAGAGGACTCCACCTGACGGCGGCTCCTCCAGGGTCATTTACTCACAAGATGGTGACAGAATGATTCCAAAAAGAAATGTACCCTGCTTCCCTGTGCTTGTTCATGTTTTTCCTTTTCCACTGTTGGTGAAAGTGTGGAAAGCGGTTTATTAGTCCTCTGTCCTCCTATTGGAGAGAAGTTCCACGCAGCACAGATCCACTGTGTTTCAGTGTGTTTTACGAAGCTCCATTTCTCCAGTGGATGATTCAACAGCGTTTCTTCTATACCAAGATATTACCACTCTCGTTTCCCGTCTTTCTTCTTTATAATGATCTTTTTTTCTCCTTCACAAACATCACAGCTGCTCCTCGACCAATTGTTTCATGCTTCTCTTCTCTGCTTCTTTTCTGCCTCCCTCTGGCTTCACTAACCCCTGACCTCTTCAGACTGGCAGTATGACGGTAAGAGGGTTCTGCTGTCTGTCTTTCTTTTGTTTTTCGTCCTTCTATGTGTGTGCTTGCACCACATTCTTTCCCTCCACACAGACCTCTGTCTCTCTCCTCCCGTTGAAAGACACATCAGCGGCAGAGCACCTTGCATCGCAGCACTCATTCTCCTACACTAGGCGCGTCCCTTCCCCCGTCATCTTTTCTCCACCTCCCCTGCTGCCCCATCTGGTGCTGTCTGTCAGGTTGCCATTACCTGTGTCTCATGAGCTCTTACCTTCGAGCTGCTGTGACCTCCATCTGTGTAGCTGCTCTCGCCAATGCACCTCTTATGAGGTTCCCACATACTTTGACCACCCTGGAGTCAGATCCCTGCAGTCCCTTCCTGTAGACGTTGGGGTGGTTGCAGCCACCTGGTTCAGTACACAAAGCACTTAAACAATATTTACCGGTGAATTTCCTGAGATCAGAGAGATATTCATAACTCCGGTGTATCAGGTTATGCAGTGTTAATCCTGGTGGAAGTGTACTAGCATCTTAGCTCATTTCATCTCTTGGAGCAGAAAAAAGGTATCTGTAATGAAACTCTGAAAACAATGTAAACATGACATAAATGTGATGGGTCACTGGTCAATTGATAACTGACTTTGTAATTGTACTTGTCAGGGCAGGTAAATGCAGTAATTTCCTTTGGGTATTGGAACTTAACTGAAATAAACCTTCCACTACTGCTGTGTGCCGGCATGTTTTTGTTTCACATTTCACATACAATTTTCATAAGATGTACATTTTACTTTGCATCATGGAGCAATTATTTCAATCCATCTACTTTTTTTTGTTTTTTTAAATACTTTTTCTTCTTTGTATAACAGAGTGTAAGCTGTCCAGGCCAGGCCCCCCCGCGACGATAGTGACCATCGATGAGGAGAGCCCCAATGGTTTGTACCCGACTTTTATCATTATATTTTGTTATTATATTTCTCCTCCATTTCGTTCTTACCCTGAAGTGGCTCTGATCACACTTCTTGGATTGTTTCTGTACTACAGTGTTGTTTTAGTAATGCAGTACATATTAATACTTCCCCTACTGGGACTGTGCAGCAGTGTTGTGTAATGGAGTTTGCTCCACTGATGACTCTTGGGGCAGGTCCGTTATCAGAGTTGTTTTGTCAGACAAAGTGGTTTGTCATTTTGATTTGATATTCTAAATGAAACATAAATTGTTATTCTTCTTGTCGTGCATGTTTGTTCAACTCTCCCAGGATAAAGAGGACGTGTATGTTTGAGTGATTGAACACAGATGGCATTCGGCGTACAGACATGACATGGGGATCCATTAATGAGTAGTCTGTGCAGGTTTTCTTTACTGTGCTGTGTGAACCACTGATGCCTGCAGCAGACATGCAACACTTCAGCTGGTTAAAATGTTCCTTTTCTTCTCCCCCTTCATCTTCTACTCGCCTCTCCATCACCTGAACCCTCTCCAGTCCCCCCTCATTCCCTCCCCCCGCAAGCATTTCTGCTGTCAGTACAAGGTGAAAACTGATGCTCTGGGAGGAGCTATATGTTAATTGAGGGAATGCATTTCCCTAAATGCAGCAGGTGTGTGTTTGCCTCGTCTCTCTGCAGATATTAGTGTAGCATGTTAGCAGAGTGTAATGAGCAGTGCTCACTGACATTACATCCAGAGCTTGTTTATAAAATCAGACAGTGATTTCACAGCTGTTCCACATCCCTGCTCTACGGTGTGCAGAGTTGCTTTGAGGGTGCTAGAATATGCACATATGCATGCACCTTATGTGCACATCTGTATTCCAAGAGTATGAACGTGTGGCTCTTTGTCAAAACAGGTTGCCATTTATCATTACAATAGTCTCCAATTCAGGCTGTCACACTGCTTCACCTAGGTCTCAGTGTGTGTCGCTGTAATTTGGGGCTTTGATCGATTGCGAGAAGGACGTGTGAGGTAGAGGTAGTTGGCCTGCATCCGAACGCCTCTCCCCGAATGTCTAGGGCTCACTGTGTGTGAGGGATTTGCAATAATCGTCCTCATGTAGCACTCATTTACCTGGGATATGGGCCTCTTCTGGCTATACGGCCCTTTTATTTATCTCACCGTGATGAAACGGCCCACTGCACCTCCTCCTCGTAATGGAATGTAAATCAACTCGACGATATTGACCGGGGCAGTTATCTATAGAAGTGTGTTTCATCCCTTTTTTTGCTGTCACACAGACAACCATTTAAACGTCAGATAATAAGGTTCCATTTGCCTTTCTATTCACTCAGTATGTATGTGAATGGGAGCTCAAACAACATAATCACCAGTCTGTCTGGCTTTGTTTGTTCAGGGTCAGAAAACATCATCAAACAAACACATCAACGTTCTGCTTCTTTTCTTTTATGGAAGAATCATTTCAAAAGAGCAAAGTCAGAAAAGCACGCTTTAAAGGGGTTGTTCATTTGTGATTGAAATTGTTGAAACACAAAACAGATTTTTACCTCTGCCAAGGAGATTTGCTGGTGTTTATCTATCGTTTGTTTGTCTCACTGTCTGTCTGTTTACAAAATTACTAAAGGTTCTGAACTATCCGGCTGCTTTTTATCCAATTTGGAGAAAGTTGCCTGCTGACAGGTGCTGCACGAAACACACAGTCTCACGTGTTGGTCATGGATCTGTTGGGAAGACAGAGTTTGTTTACTACAGAGGCTCCCTTTGCCTATGAGCTAAATACAAAAGCAGTTAATTAGATTGGAGATTTCTGTCTTGTGGAGAAGAGCAGCTTGATATCGAGAGAGAGAGAGAGAGATTCCTCATTGACAGATTGATAGAACGCTTCCCACAACAGTAATGGGAAATTAGTGAGTCCATAAAGGAGGATGCTCTGTTCTGACTTTGATCATGTCTTTGGCAATTCATGGTTTGTGTCAACGGTCGCCTGAAGTGAGATCTTCTCAACCAATGGCACCTGCATGCCGAGCAACAGCTCACTGGGTAACATAATTGTTGCTGAAGTAATTTGTAAAAAAATGTTGATGGATGATTTTAGTTGAGGCTGACCTCCACTTGAAAACAAGGGGTTAAAGTAAAATCGTCCACACGCCGAAGGTGCAAGTTTTATCCATCAGTGCAAATGCTTAATTATTTGAAAAACAGAGCAGTGAGTCTTTGAACTGATGCAAACTAGGTGGGTTCATCTGGCTTTTCTATTCCATGTTCAGAGTAATCACAGAGGAAGAAAGAATAACTGTTTTATTGTTGAATGTGCTTTTGTTGTTTCCAAATCATACAACAAACCCTGTCCTCTGCTTTAACCCATCTTGAGCACACACACGCACAAACACACACACACACACACAACGGGCTCTGTGCTTCACTCAGTGGCAATGGCTCAGTATGTAAGGTCTATTTAGGTGATATCCCCACTTTTTTCACTTTCTCCAAGATGTCTGATCTTGACCTTTGAACTTGTACATTACTCCTTTGACTCTCAAGATGTGCACAGCTGCTTCTGTTACAACAGGAAAAAGCAATTAGATGAAACACAAACTGTGCAGCGGAGACAATGATTCTGCAGAGGAACCAGGGTGTTTCAGCCTTTTCCCCTCATTATATTTAGGTCTTTCTTTTGTGACTGTTTTGAGTAGGCAACTATTGACTTGTGCATTGGTGCATCTTCAACCTGAAGCCACTGTAATCCATCCTGTTGTTCAAGGGGGGGCATGAATGTTGTAGCAGAGAGAAGCTGACCCCATTTCAGATGTGGTCTTGGTTGATCAGTCTGTTTTTGTGTTTGTTTATTGCATGTGCTGCTATGTGTCCTTCCAGGGAAAGACACAAACTACAAGGATTTGTGCAAAATATAAGAAAAGCAGTTTGTCATAATGATTCAAATAAATACAGTGTACTTGGGGTGATGCAAGGCAGTGGTGGGATGCTGTGGGAAGTCTTCTACTCATCCACTAGCATTAAAATGAATAATTTAAGACAAGGGGTATCATGGGAAGCCAATAATGTCAGCGTAAAAAAAGAAAAATTTCTTGAGCCGCCACAGCCACCACACAACACCAACGCCACAACACCAAAATCTCAGACCAGACTGCAAGAAACGTACAAAACTGAAACAATGGCAAACAGAAAGAATAATGAGGAACATCCAGTGTTGATGTGAATTACTGTGTATTTTTCCCCCTGTGAGGGTCCAGGTTTGTCTTCAGGAACCAGGCTCAGGGCATCTCTGAAACGTCTGTTAGAAGGTTTAAACAATTAATGAGACGAGCCAGCCAGTGGTTTTCTCAGCCACTATGGACTCATTAGCTTCTCCCCTTCAAGACACTTCACTCCCCCACTCTGATTCTCTCCATCACGTTTTGCATTAATCCGAACAGTGCATGCTCCTTTACGGGTTGTTTATTTAGTCTCTTTCCTTTCTCCACCATTTCAAAATGAAATCTCAGGCAACATCATAATAATAATAATAATAAACTAACTGAATACATCTCACTTTAAGACAATACAGTTTTCTTCAGGCTTGGCCTAATAGTGAATTTACACTTTAGTGACACACTTCACAGCTCTGTGTCACTGTGCTTTACTGTGATGAATGTTTACACCACTGGACTTAATAGTAAATTCAATAGTAATTTTTCGTAATAGTACAACAGTAGATGAAGTTGATGTTTGAAGTTTTCAGTGCAGACCTGCACAAATAACAAACTGATGATTTGTAATTCTTTTATGAATTATGACTCCTCTCCATTTTCCTCGTCCGTATTCCTCTCACTGGCCTTTATAGAGACAATCATACAGATATTCTGATGTGCAGAGCATCTTGTGGTACAGTATGTTGTTAACCTTTTCATTCAACTTTAAACACATGTTTTTTGCTATATAACACTACCTAGTGTCGAATTTTTCTAGGCGTAGACATCTAATCTACCCCCTACCGGTCTGGTGAGAGGGTAGATTCCAATAGCTTTCATTTTGCTGATAAGAACTTTGGATTCCCCCTGTTCTGCTAAATAATTGCAGAACTAAGCTGGAGAAGAAACATCTGGATAAACTCACTTGCTTTTCATAATTTTATTAGTTATTAAGCAGGTTCGTTTTGGTATAACACACACACACACACATACACACACACAGACACACACACACTGGACTCTGTTAAATCGTATGACCGCATCAAGTTATGATGATTGCTGGGTCATCAATATTTAATTAGAGGATAGCTGAAAGGCAAGGATTAGTGCACAACACCTGCTCCTTGTGGATTAGAGAGAAAAACGGGAGGGCAGGACGTTTATAGAAGCTCAGTAACCCACACATGTGTGTTGCAAACACGAGCGTAGTATGCTTTTGCAGTGTTTATGGGTAAACCTGGTTCCAGATGTTGTTTATTTGTGGTACAGCAGCATACAACAGTCTGTACCTCCCTGGCCACTTGACCCTAATTAGTTTACCCGATGTGTTAAAGGCATATTTTTGTGTTTGATGTGCGAAGTAATACTGCAATTATAGTATATTGTGGAGATAATGGGTCAGCATAATAGCCTGTGTTCCTGTTGTAAATCTCTTGGTGCTTTTCCTCATTAAGCTTTGGAGACACACCATTCATGCATTAGTCTGCACTGTATCATTATTTGCATGAACACAGCTGGCCCTCAGAGGCTTTAATTATCAATGTAAAAATACAGCGTTCCGAACAGAAAGCATTGTGAAAAATGTGTAATTGAATTGAGTCGTTATGTTTAGACAGAGATTGTTATGGCCATAGATGGAAACGACTTACTGCATTATTTACTGGGTCTGCACTGAATATGTCAGGATTGTCAACTTGTATTAATTGTGCGTTCACACAATATTTTTGCCCACATCTCTCTTCGGGTATTCCAGTATTCTTTCACTGCAGTTTATACATGGAGAGATTACTGAGCAGGATTATAGTACTGTGACCCAGATTAGTGGGGATAAAACTGCAACACATTAAAGGTAACTTGGTCATCTCTGAGCGGTAAATGCAATTTGTTGCATAAACACACAAACAGTTGAAAATGATTTTTATTGACTGATTCTGTAATGAGTAAATGAGCTGCGGCTCAGGAGGCAGAGTGGGTAGTTTGCTAATGGAAAGGCTCCTGGCTTGACCAAAGGCCGTATGGATGTCTCCTTGGGAAAGCCGCTCACCTCTGCTGCTGACTTTACAATCAGCGTGTCAGTGGGTTAGCAACCTGGCACAAAATAACTTCAACATGAATTTATTGAACGTGCTTTTCTCCCACCAACCTGCACGTCCAGCTGTGTCATGCATCGGGAGAGGAATCCTGCTGCCCTACTGAAACAGCAATAGAATAGAGTATAAACTGTTTATTGTTGTTATATTGTGCAGAACACAATGTAATTTGGAGTACCATCATGCTTAAATATCATATAGGAAGCAGCTATATTATAAAATCAATTCAAATTTCACTGTTACGTAAAGATTTACAGATTTTCGTTCAGTTCACTTTCAATGTTGCGGACGAAAGTCTTCTACTCGACCAGCAGTCCCCAAACTTTTTTGCGCCGTGGACTGTTTTCATATTAGCTTATTATTATATTATTTTTCAAAGACGGATTGTCACGGTGTGCCGGAGAAACAAAACAAAATACACTATTGTACACTAATTTATATGTACAAATGCTCTGTTTGAGTCACTTGGTGCCATTTCATGTTTTTTGAAAACTTGAAACTGGTTTGGACACGTATCAGAATGCTTGTACTGACGGCAGGTTTAAAACAAAGGACAGTTGCTTCATACAGCAACTACATAAACAAGTTTTCAGTCAGTTTAATAATCAAGTTGAACAAAAACAATGATGATTATGTACTTTGTATTAATCATAAATGTGACACCCATAGCTTTTAATCTGCTCACTAAAACAGTCTGAACAATGCATTTGTTCTTAGAAAATGGCAGGTTTTATGGAAAGTTTCCTTGCATTTTTGGATTGTGTGCCATAAAATTTTGGAAGGAACATGTTTTTCCATAATTAAAACAGAACAATGTTATGTTTCCAACTCATTTCATACTGTGTGGTAAATATTTATCACTCTTTTCCATAGGGCAGCTCGATAATGGCAATCATCATGCTTGCTTGTTTTTTGTTTGTTTTATTGAAATTGCTGCATTCTGTTATACTTTCCAAATGCAAAAAAATAATAAACGTCTGTTTTCAGAGACCATTCATTGCAAATAAAACAACAGTGACTTGCAGCAAATAAGAACCACCAGCATTCTAAGGCGCTGTGCTCAGGTCGTCGTCTCTTCTGGAGGTGTGGGTTTGAATCCTGCTTCTGACAAGAGTACCTTTACAAATGAACTCCTGTGACCGTTTTGTGTCCTGCACTGTCAAAGCTTCCATGAGTTTGTCTGTATTAAGAAGTAAGTTCAGACGTCTGCCTCATCAGATTCTGCTAGACCCTAAAGCAAAGTCTACAACTTCACGAATATCAAAGCGGTGAACTCTTCACCCCACGTTTCTTGAGTCTTTTAATCTGTTGATTCTGTTGGTTTTGTTGATATGGTGTACTGTACACATATTGACCTGTCACGTGATGCAATGCACATATGCTCTAAAAATGGATCCAGGGAAACAAACCAAAGTTGTGTCTGCATTGAGTCATCAAAGAAAATAAAATCTGAATTCTCATGGACCCGATCTGTAGGTCAAACAACTCTTTCACGAGTTGTACTTGAGATAGCAGGTACAACTCGTGCAGTGACAAGCAGTGACAGGAGTGCTGTCCTGGGTTGTGACTTAAGCTCAGATATCACATTTACAGAGTGCTAAGCCACAGCTGGGTGGGGGTCAGCAACAAAGTGAAGCTGGAGAAAGTAAACATCCAAGTCACATCACACGAGATGTAAGAGGAGTAACAAAGTGTCACTATCTGACGAAGTGGAGAGCATTGTTACTTTATTTTCAAAGAAACACAAACATATCCAGCTGCTGATATCAAACTAGTAACGACAGAATATGAGCATTTATTTGCTCTAAGTGGGTCTCATATTCTGGACAGACAGTGGATAGACAGGCTATGATCACACATACACACACACACACACACACACACACACACACTCACTCTCACTCTCTCTCTCTTTTTAAAGATTGTTGTTGGGATGGAGTTTTATGTTCTGTTGATGACAATAAGCTACAAGTCGCACAGTTTGTAATGGATTAATTAAGTTGAATGCAAAAATATAAATATGTAAATAAAGGGCTTTTGTAAAAATAATAAAAAAAAATCTCTCTGCAGGTACATTTTAAAAAGGCTCTTCAAAAGATGGTTTTCTCATCAGAGTTCATCAGAATCAAATCTACTCCTTCCAAGTAATTCACGCTGATACTGATACGGAATTCACTGTGCGTAAAATGAAGCAGTGACATTTACAGTTTATTACATGTGGTCTTGCTTCTCTGTTCTGGATGAAATAGTCCTGACATTTGTTTTGTGCATGTGACCATTGTGAGCTGATGTTACATAAAAAGACATATCAATATGTCAATATGTCAAATACAATAGGTCAGATAAAAACTGCCCTCTCGGGGTGGGTTATGCAAATAAATGAAGGAAGAGGAATAAAATACAGCACAGGCAGTTAAATAAAGCAGAACCAAATCCTGAACTACTGTATTTAACAGTCTCACAATAATAATCACTGTGTTCTGATGAACTTCAGATGTAGAAGCAGATGGCTTTCAAACATTGACCATTGACCCCATAAGTTTAGATTTTGACCCTGGATTTAGACTTTTAGGTATAAATGATCAAACCCACCAAATGTCATTATGTTACTTATCATTTAATTACAGTGAAACTGAATTATTCCATTCTTTGCCGAGGGGCCGTCTGGGACCTTGTGAATGACCCCTGGGACCAGGGCCCCCCTTTGAGAACCACTAATATCAATGCCATGTGTCTATGTTGATTGTAACTGAATGAGTTTAAATCTAGTCCCTTTGATTATTATTATTATTAGAGACCTCAGAAAGATGTCACAATATACTGAATATATGAACATCAGCTGTGATAGATCCTGTGGACTATTGGCGAGGAGGTAAAAAAAAAAAAAGGAACAATAGATTCAGCAGACAGCACATCAGCAGCCAGTGCCATCAATTTTAATGTTGTCTTTGCAAAAAGAAGAAAAAAGAGTGCTGATGGCTTAATATAGTTTCCAGGATCATCATTTCACTGTCTGCTGCCAAACAGCCACATCTGTCTTTCAGCAAACTGACGACATCTCCTGATTCATATCACCATCCTGCAGAGACTATTCATGATTATTGTGACATATGTTGCACAGTCAATTCTGTATTTTGGCAAGCTAATATAAAACAACAACAACAACAACAAAACATCTACGATGTGTATCTGCGCATATAAATTGATTGCAACAAATGAACCCTATAGGCTGGAGCTCTGTAGCTCATCAAGTCTTCATGTCTGTCAACCTTTGAAGACTGAAAATACGTCAACCAGCCTCAACAGTAGATCATCGCTGAGAAATGGACACATTCATGTTTTATAGATGCTTCTTACTGATTTTCCTGTTGTGTGTCTGCTTCACAGCTAACTGAAATCATATTTCACTATCTTTTTGTTCTTTTTGTCATTCTGTTGGCAATTTACTTCAGGGGGCATCGTGAATTTTGAAGAGACAATATTGGTTTAATGTTGCTCATCATTTCCCTTAGTGGTGTTTGACACAAGCGTTTTAATTTTGGCATCACATGTTGGTCTGCTGATCATCACTTTCTTTACTGCGTTTATTCTAGTCTGAGAGATGATACAAGTCACATCCACGTAATTCACGCTCATTTGTTAGAGACACTGATGTTAGACATTGTTCATCGCACATGAGGCATATAAACATCAACTAACATCACAACAGCATTCAATAGCTGAAACAATCCCAGCATTTAAGCATATTTATGGGCACCAGCGATCTACAACATTTGTCTCAACTGTGTTCGCACAACACAGTAACTACTGACATTTATTTGTCCCACCTTGGTTGCAGGCCACATTAAAATCGATCCATCTCCAACCGGCCTCGAGAGGTGGGTCTTGGATTCATCCAGCTGCAGGACATTGCTTGACCATGCAGGAGCTCTTGGTTTGAAAGGATGAATGCAGAAACAAACACAGCTCCTGATGACAGTGGAGACATTTTGACAGTGCATAGTTCAAGGAATTGGATAGAGAATTTTTTTGTTTCTCATGTTCAAAGACTGGATTACTGTAAGAAGAATAATAATAGTAATTAAAAATGAAAATCATCAGAGGGTTTCCCATGAGGACTACGCAAGATGAAATGCATTTAATTTGCTGTCTATGTTTGTCATTTTAGTGATTATTTGTAATCACTGTGATGATCGTCATTTTTCACATTATGATCCAAATAAGTGTTAATTAGCAAAAAAAAAATATTGCATTAAATTACACGCTTTTAACAAGATGTTGTAAATATGAGAATTGTTGAATGAATGATCATCATCAGGAGGTTGGGTCATGATCACATGCATGTTCAGGTGCTCTGGCTGTAGTGCAGGGCCACTTTAGAAAATCAGTTTGAGCTGGCACGGGCTGCGACCTCCTAGTGCTTTAAATGCAATCAGTGAGATTTTTAAATCGTTTCATGGAACATGCTCGTTTGGAGCCAAGCTGAAATATTTCCAAAGGTTGAGACATTACAATGATACAGGCCAGGACATGATTAATCATCAATAACGGCTCAGAGGGAGAGAAATGCTAGCGCGAGATTAGATAGATTGTCACTATATAAATCAGCCTGTTTGCTTACTGAGCTGAATCATGTATATATATATAGAATATTCTATAGACAGTACAGCCTCACAATATTTGTGCCTGGTCATAGTTCTGATAGATAATAACCATCTGTCTGGGGAGCAGTTACTTAGAAATGACCTGTGTTGTTTAAATGGAAGAGTAATACTGTAATGATGCACAAAGGGGGCAGTTTCACTGAGTCCTCATTCATAAAAGGCAGCTGTTGATCTAGGACAGGATCCCCTTTAACTATTTATTAGCTTAGTGAGCTGGTTTGGAACAATCTGCACCATCACGGGATCATGGTTACTTTCATATTTCAAATAAGACTATATTGACCAGTAAACCTTAATACCACCGACTCTCTCTCACTGAAACTGGAGCATGATCAGAAACAAGCGTCTGCATTTATCTGTTTCCATCACCTACGGAGGCCAACATGATTGATATTTGGGATAAAAGTACTGGTAAGGTCTGTGTCCTGTCGCTGTGGGGTTAGACATCTGTGAAGACAGGATCAGAGATGCCTTTGACTAGGAATGACCTGAAGGAGATGCATGCTAATTAATGATTTATCTGTTTAGAAAGCACAAATTCAGCAGGGTGGAACACTTGTGGATGACCCTTGCTGCTGCAGGTCCTGGAATCTGGCAGCCTCTTGATAGATGAAGACATCAACTTTGCTCCACGAAAGAAGTGGTGCTCTGAAATTGTGGAGGTATTCAGCAGGACGTCAGCAGGAAAACTGAAGTTCAGTTAAGATGAGGAAGAAAGGAGACTGTCGTGCATATATGTATGTGTGTGTGTGTGTGTGTATATATTTGTATACACAGACACACACACACACACACACACACACACACACACACACACACAGTCCCTGCTGGTCTCTCCCTCTCTCCCCTGTTATGTCTCTTTACCGGTCTATCTCTGTCTCCTCCTCTTTGTTTCGCCCCAATTGGTCGAGGCAGAAGACCGTCCTGTCCATGTTTCTGTGCCTGTAAAAGGAAGTTTTTCCTGGCCTCCGTCGCCATGTTGGGTTTGGATTAGAATCAGCAGTTTGCTGAACTGATAATGCTTGTGTGATTGCGCAGAGGGGTTAGGAGGGTCCTTTTACTCTTGAAAATGAATTCTTTGAATATACTTTTTTCACAACAGATAATGAGAAGTCCTTGTCATCAAAACATAAAAACAGGATGGCTGTAAACCAAGCGCAGTCATAAGTAATATAATAAGTAATATGCCTATGCAGGAGTGTGAATTATAATTATCATGAAATCCATCACTCCTCCATCTATACTGATTCAATTATATGACAAACTGCATGACCATGCAAAATGAATAAACTGCTTTATGTCTTATGTCAGGATAAACAACACACTGTGATGACTGGCAATTAAAAAGGAGGATATATATATACACAGACAAAGATATATGCTGTTCACGTTAAGATGCACATGATAAATGGGAGAAAGGGAAAGATTTATAGATATAGAATAGAAATAGATTTATAGAATAGAAAGCAGCAATTCTCAGCAATTTTATTCATGTGGTGATGTCACAGTTGTGGTTCAAGCTGTGGTGGGGTCAGTGACAATCAGCAGTAAATTATACTTCTTTTTGTCCAGTCCATACGGGACAATCTTAAGAATTCTGCGTAAAACATCAGGTATATATGAATGCTTTTTTCCTCTCGTTGAAACATGATTGTCAGCTTCCTTTGCAGTGTTAGTGCTGTTACATGAAGGACACAGGACAATGGGGGCTGTGACCCAAACACAGGATGAAGAAGCACAGGGGTTTCAAAAAGTAAAGATAAAGAAACAAGGAAAGAACAAGAGAAGAAGCAACACAGCTGGAATATAAGCCACATTATGAGCATGATGCCTTTTTCGAAATGTTCCTGAGACATGCATGGATGACTAATGGCTTTCTTTTCTTCTTCAATCTCTCAGCAATTTCAATAATTTTCTGAACGGAAATGTCTCTGCTTCACAGGCACAGTTTTGGTGGAAAACATGCAGATAAACGGCCGTGTGAAAGAGCCAGGCCGAACCATCTCTCTGACTCTACTGGACAACTATGAGTACTGGGTGATACTGGACCCCGTACGACAGAGGCTCTACCTCAACAGCACCGGCCGCATTCTGGACAGAGATGTAAGGAAGAAGGCACTTTAATGTAAACGCATAGTCCTTCATTTATGAGCCTCATGTGTGACTTAATTTCCCATTGAGCAAATCGCATTAAAGCAGCACAGGAAGTGATTCCATGTTTCCCTGCTGTGGTCAAAGATTTCACAGTGATAATTAAGGGTTTATCACACACTGTATCTGCTCACTTATTAATTAGCTGGATGCATTTTAATGTGTATTTCGTAAGGGCCAGTATTATCATGATCATCTCTGAGACCAGTGAAACCTGCTAAATGTTTTAATTGGTTTGTTGTCTATGAAATTGACCAGCTGTCTCAGCAGATTTATGTCATGGTTTATTTTTGTCTCTAGAACTTTTTAAATATATGCAAATAGAAAACTTAGATTTATTATACAAATAAATATACTATTTATAACTGAGATAGTGATTTCATTTTTGGGGAGCTGAAAGTCATTTAACTGACTTTATATGAATCCGTAGTAGAAATATTAAATAAAATAGATCCTTGTGTGCTGCGTTGCATCGGTGCCACATTGTGACATGGCTCCATTGTGTAGTCATTTTTCTTGCTTACAAACAGTGAGCAGATAACAAGAGGTGATAAATCAAACGTGACACATCGGGCAATCTCAATTAGCATTTTGCAAATTTGACTGATAACATCAATCGTGTAAATTTATCAATACAATAAGGCAATTAGGCAATAAGGCGACAGACGACTGTAACGCAGTAGATAAACTACAATAAAGGTGTTGTTAGGAAGTGATACAGTAACAAGTCATTCTCTCACATCACCTGACTGGGCCTTTATGTTAATAAATCAAATTGAAATGTTTTTGACATTTGTTTGACGACAACAACAAAATGCACGGCATGATAGCTTTTTGTCTTCACATCACATGATTACTTGCAATATTTACATCCATCAATTCAATGAGTTCACGCATGCACGTATGTCAGCCTGCAGCACAAACATATACAGTATGTCCCAATGGAATAAGTGGTATAACCGCAGAGGAAGAGCTTGATGAGAAGCTATTCATAGCGATGTGTAGCAATATGGATGAACAACAAGAAAAAGGGCTCTACCTATCTGATGAGAGGATTTAATACTTTATTATCTGCGATATTCCAAAAGAGAAATTTGACTCCTGAGACCAACTCAAAACATAATAGCAAAAGCTGTTTTTGTTTACACCGGTGTATCGTAAATGAAGAAAGGATTGAATAGCAATTAGTTCCAGAATAAAGTGGATTTTGTCTGGATAAATGCATGTGTAGTTCATTGTTCACTAACAAATGAGTTAGCTGAACCCTGGTGGATGCTGCACCACACTCCATCCCGTCACTCTTTTTTTTTTTTCTTTGAGCATTTGAATGGATTTTTTCAATAGTTTGTTCAGAGCGTCTGTTTTAATTGTAGAAAACGATGATACATTTATGTTCCCCTGTAGCTTATTATGATGTCAGTCTGCAGGCTGGTCAAAAAGACAGACATTAACTCTGTCTTGTTTCTTTCTCAGCCACCAAACTACATCACCACCATCGTGGTTCAGGTTCAGTGCACCAATGAGCTGGTTGGCACCGTCATTTTGCACGAGGTGCGGATCGTTGTGAGGGACAGGAATGACAACAGGCCGCGCTTTCAGCAGCCACGCTATTATGTTGCTGTAAACGAGGTAAGGACCTTCTGACTCGCTTTCAATGATCTGATAGCAACTGTTTTCACTGAAAAGCCAGTGAGAGAAATTAGTTTCAGCATATTCATCTGTGTCCATGTGACGTTCAGGCAGTTTCAGGGGAGGCCCAGTAAATAGAAGTTAAAGAATTTCCTATTAGTTATCAAAATAACATTGTGAAGTTTAGATATAGGTAGATATGTTTGTAGAATATAGATTTTTTTCCCCAGCTCTCCTGTCACACAATAATGAAACATACTTTTTTTCAATATTCTGAGGTAATATTTAGCTCAATTGATGAGTGTCTCTCGTTCAGATCATATGCTGGTAATTTGTGGTGCATGAAAGAAGGTCAGCCACTATTATTAGTTTCTTGTTATCAGTTAGTGTGAAGTAAATTACATCTTCATCCATATTAACAGTTGGTGGCCTGTGGCCAAAGATAACAGCATGTGGAGGCAGCTAAATGTCCTGGCAATACCCGCCGTTTTCTCCCATTCACACAGTTGGTGTACGTCACACATGTGTAAACAAGCTGGAAGTTCAGGGGAATGCTCTGCATCCTGCTGAGCAGTCAGTGTTCATATGCATCATAGACATCGTAGACATCATAACCTTTACCCCTAAAACAAACCTGCATCTCCTGCAATGATTTGTGATGATTCGACAAATTCTCCTGTGAGCTAACGAGATATTTTGGAAAAAACAACAGCATTCGCTGTAACGTATAGTTGGAGTGTGTTATTGTAGCAATGTGCAGCAGCTCCAGTCGTGGGAGTGAGTCATTGGACCTTGCGGCCCACTTCCACCCCACACGAGCGCCCGTGCCCACTACCTGTTCCTGTGGACGAGGCTGAGGGCTCTGGAGAGAAGCAATAGTTGTCATACTCACTTTTTGTTATTCTGTCAGCAGTCTGTGTAAGCCCTCATACTGCTGCTGACTGCAGTGTTTTCCTTTTTGATTTCATCATGTTTACAAATGGTGTGGAATGGCTACAGTAATGGCTTCATGCATGGGCTCTCTACTGTACTCACGCTGGTTAAGCTGCTGACTTTCCTTTTCTTGTTTTTTTCCTCCAGCTCACTCCAGTCGGAACAACTATATTTACTGGTTTCTCAGGAAATAACGGCGCAACCGACATTGATGACGGACCTAACGGACATATAGAATACAGCATCCTTTACAACCCCAATGACCCGGTATATGGACAAGTCATGCCATGATAAACACCCTCTACACCATTGTAAATTTCTTCAGCAGTCAGCAGTTCATTTCTCACACCCGCCTTTCTAACTCTTTATCATATAAACACGTTCTCCCTCTTTCAGGCATCTAACAGGACAGTAAGTGTTGCCAACACCCTTTCAGGACACATTACTCTGGCAGAGAGGCTAAACTATGAGGAAAGAACACGCTATCTGGTTTTGGTCCAGGCCAACGTAAGTGCTTGATGTAACCTTTGGAATATGACGTGTTTGATCGTTCCAGGTTGTCCGACACACTTCTTCAATCTTCAAATCCCCATACAACCAAACCGATGTCTCAAGTGTGTTTTGTATTCTGCTGTGTAGTTGTAGCATGCTAGTGGACAACCTTGTTGACCTTATTTTTCTTGGATGGAGGAGGTAATAGTGGTTTTCAGCACTCTCACTGATTTTAAATGCAATTTTGAGCAAAAAGCAGCCAGCTTGCTGCCTCTGCCAGTTCATTAAACATCATGCATTATTTATACCTGTGCACCATTTATCGTGAGGATCACATTATGGCCTTTAACATGAATTTAAACAATATGTACGAATTTCTCAGAAGACTGTCTGTACTTTTGGGAAAAAAAACAACTTAAGTTGTATGAGACTTTCTGAGAAAAAGTGTCCCAGAGCAGCTTTGATATTTGAGTTAATTATACATTTTACTGAGCAAAGGCAATTTCCGTCATATTCTCATGGGGCAGAAGGAATTAGAAAATACTGTAAAACAAGTAATCCTAATAATGCCATTAAAGCTGTGTGAATTGTAATGAAAGTATTTGGTCCCCAGCCTTGGTTCCAAATGACTCCTTAGTACCTCCCCACGCTCATATGGAATCTTACAGCCTCGTCTTGATATACAGAGTCAACCATTATCAACAAAGAATAGGCAATGATTCCCTTGATATCATCGTATCAATCACAGATCCCGTAATTACATATTCTCAAAAGCAATGATCCGAAATCACAATATAGAATGAGAGACATACAGTACCGTAGGGTAGATACTCATTTAGCAGTCAACCCATCTCCATTTCCTGCATGAGGGAACAAATGACTCAACCTTTTTAGCCTGGCGAGAAGTCCTCAAGGGAGCAGCTCATGCAGGAGGTTGTCAGAGAAGAGGGTGGGAATGGAGGCATGGTATTTAGAAGACCTCTGTGCTGTTTCTGTCAAACATTTAATTCCACTGACAATGCAGATACGTCAGTACCACAGCAGTGAAAGAATAAACCACTATAGATATGTTTTATTGCCATCACTGATGTCCTTAAAGGAAAAAAATTATACAAACGCTTTATAGACTCGAAGACGAGTTGGAGTAATATGCGATGTTTGTGTCACAGCAGCACCCTCGCCTTCATTCTGCATTCTTGACCGCTGAAAACCTGCTGCTATTGTTTTTGCGAATTGTTGAAAAAATGTCTCGCTTTTAACATTAGATTTACTTCACTTTCAACCTCCTGCTTTGTTTATCTGTTAATATAGTTCAAGACGTTATTCTGTAATGTCATACGGTAATAAAACAGCCTTGTGTGTTTTTATTTGGCAGTAATTATACGGTATGTTGGTGCCAACGGCAGATCTATTATAGTAAAATTATCATCAGGTCACTTTTTTAGTGCGGTAATAAAAACAAGAAAATGTGTCCCAGGTCTCGGTCCTGCGGCAAAATAAATCAGGAATAAAACGGGAATCGATATGTGAAAGTGAGCCTCAGAAATGATCGCTGTATACTGTACCTGTTATGGTGATAAAATAATGTTGTATTGATTATAACTGAGGAGTGTGTAGCCTCAGACCGACAAGTCTACAAGGAATTTGAAGCCTGAAATTGAAAGCATTTGTTTATCTTTCAGGACCGGGCTCCATACCCCCCCAACAGACTAACTACCACCACAACTTTGACCGTGGATGTTCTCGATGGAGACGACCTTGGGCCAATGTTTCTGCCATGTGTGTTGGTGAACAACACTCACGACTGCAACCCCCTCACATACCGCGTCGCCATCCCTGAACTCACTGAGCCGGTAAGAAACAAGCAGACAGGCAAGTGGGAGACAACTACTCCTCCTCAGTCTTTTTTTACAGAAACTTTTTTTGTCAGTTCAGAAATGAAAAAAGACCAGGTGTTAATAAAAATGAAGAGACATCTTAACTTAATCCCTCCATGATGAGATGAGCTCAGGCAGATGTTTTCCTGTTTGCATTTGAATATAGTTCTCTGTGGGGCATCTTACATATCAGGAATGAGAATATGATTTTCATGGTAGTTATTTTTCATATATATGATATATATGCTCAAATGCAAATGGCAATTCCACTGTGGAGGAACATTTTTATTATCACACTATGTGCTTCAATAGAAATGATTACATATACGTACTTTGTTTCCGTTTCTTTTGCAGTCTCTTTGGTAGTGTGTACACAGCAGCATTTTCAGGGATAAATGTTGGTCTCAAACCTGATCTGTTTCACTTGTGATCTATAATTATTGTTATGGCGACAACTGCTGTGACAAGGACGATTAACGTGGAACTGAATTGAGTCAGACTACATTATTTAAACAAGACCTCAGCCAATGTCGAGACAGAACATTTCAAGAAATGTCAGAAAACAAATAATGGACAATAGAGTCTCAAGTCATATTACTCCATTTACTCTGTGTGTGTATGTGTGTGTGTGTGTGTGTGTTAAACAGCACTTATCAGTTAGTTATCACTCAATTAGACTATAACTGTGTCGAATTGGATGCCGTTGGCCTGGAGTAATCTGGATAGAAACTGATTGGATTTATTAGGGTAGATGGAGTCGGCATTGTGGCATCTCCTGAGTCCCGACGAGGTTCCGCTGGGCTTTCTCTGTGTGGAGTTTAAATGTTTATCTTCACGTGTTTCTCCGCTGCGGTGGTCCAAGTCATTCTGAAGTCCAAAGAAAAAGAAGTGGCAATTAAAAACTCTGAATTGCCCACATGTTTGTATGAGTATTATTACCTTCTGGAAGGGATGTTTCTTTTATATATCGGCCAGTATAATAATTCCCCCAGTTTTCCCACCATTATGAACTGCTCAGAGTGAAATAATTGCTGAGCTGTCTTTAATTGCTCCTGTATTATTCACCACCTACTCAAGCACTGGAAGCTCCTGTTATATATAAAAATACTCAGATAACAGCCCACTCAGATCGAGTATATGATATACAGTATGTGCACCTAAAGCTGGAGACAAGAGGTGATATATGAGGTGACGTATGGAGTCACAGCTCTTAGTTGTGCATTTAGATTTGACCCGTTCTATACATGTATAAGAAAAGAAAAGGGTGTCAAACTTCTACATGTACCAGAACCAGTGATGACTGATGACCAGAAGAGACCAGAAGAAGTGAACATACATATATTTTATTCTGATAAAACATGTGATTTTTCAATCTTAGACAATAGTCTCCGATGCAGCAGATAAATCTCAGGGTTTGCAGACTTTCGCAGCAGTGAGCGAAAATGCCCCCAGAGTCTGGACCCCAGGAGTGGTGGCCCATGATCCTTGATGCTGAGGACACGTACTGAAACTGAGGAATCTCTAAAGTTGGATGGAGACGGGGAGGTGGAAGGATCACGCGCCAACAAACAGGGTTGAAAAACATATTTGAAAGTGGCAGCGGCAAGGTGATAGGTGATGAGTGTGCTGGTGCTGTTGGATAGCTGACTCAGCAGTGAATGTGAGAAGGGTTAGTCATAGTATAGGATGTAAATGCTGCATTAGCATGTGAAAGGATCAGCTAGACCTTTTTAGAATGACAGACCATTTAGTTCATATTCTCCTCTTTATATTTTTAAGTAATTAAATTGTTGAATTTACACACTGTTATAGTTATTTTATAGTGATAATTTGTACTGTTCTATATGTCCACAGGGAGATTTGTCTCTTCATAATCACTGAGTATGTTCGAATTAAGCACAATGGCTAGACAAGCATTATTAAGTTGATCTGTATTTATTTTTTGCCCTGACGAGATACAATGTGGTCCTTGGAGTCCCTTGTATGATGACTGTTGGAGGAGGGTATTATAGCTAATCATCATTGTGCAGAGCCAGGGGGATTTGATTTAACACACCTCTAGACATTGTAAAAGCGAGAGGGCTGGTTAGGGAGGGGTGTTGGGATTACTCCAGAGCCGTGGGATATAAATATACCCCCTTAGGGAGGGATTCCTCCTGCCAGAGAGCTGTTAGCCATGTGCCAGTATTACGCTGAGGAAGTCCTGCATGGATCTCTTAGCATAAGTGTGCATACTGTAACTGGCACACAGAGGCGTTTTGTACATGAGGAAAGATTTTCTTCAATGTGATGTGCTAAACATTTTTCCACTTAGCCATATGCTTGGGCAAAAGTATAGCCAGGGAATTAGTGCTGATGATGTCTGAGTGTGCATTAGTATAAAAAGTAGCTTACAGAGCCACAAACAGATTATCCCTCATGTGCAACTCTACTCGTTGTGTTTGAAAGTATGTTAATGAGAAAAGTCTAATGGCACTGGGTTGTTAAATATCTTAAATATTGACCAGTGTAAACGTCAATATTTACTTCTGTAAATGCATTGTAGAAGCGACCCCATCATTATGAGGAGTAGAGTATCAGCAGGCAGAGATACATTGAGCTTCAACAATGCCCTATAGCTTCTATTACACTGAACAGGAGAAAACAATTCAGTAGTCCAGGGTCCTTCTCCAGAAAAACTGTTTGCTTTTCCCAGGAATACAAAAACAACACCACACCGAAGAAAATGCATTGGTCCAAATATTAGTTTCTGTTTCTTAAGATGATAAAAGTTCTGTATAATGATGTACTAGATGCTATTTAGTTGTCACATCTGTCTCCTAAAGGAGAAACAGAGTTGCTGTGGTTAGTTTATTCTGTTGTTGACAAACCTCCTGTTATTGTAGAGCAAACTGAACCCGCTGAATGTGACCCCTCCAATCCGGGCAGTGGACATGGACAGAAACATACAACCCCCCTCAGAGAGGCCTGGTATTCTTTACTACATCCTCGTCGGTAAGTTTATCACGTACCCTTTATTGATTTTACAAGAATAATCTTCTTTGGGTGGGTTGGTATGCCATGACTCGACTTCACAGTGTTCACTCTGATGTTCCTGATGCTATCATAAACTGCACTGAATCCACGTGTGACAATGTGTTTACTTGTTACTGCAGGGCATCCAGTCACATATCCTCAGTACTTCTCCCTGAACAGAACCACCGCAGAGTTGCGTGTGTTGCAGCCCATCAGCAGGGACTTGTATCAGAGGTTCACTCTCATTATCAAGGTAAATTCCAGTTCACTCCTGATTTTTGCACACGAGAGTCAGCAACACCTTTGTCTTATGATTTCACACCGAATGACTGCAATGTGGTGTAAGGACACACACACACTCACAAAAAAGTGCATAAATTGCACCGAAGTGTTCAGTGAATATAATGGAGCCTGATTGTCTCATCAAGGTTCAGGCTGAGTTAAAATATTGATTGCTCTGCTGCATTAGCAAAACAAAGGTTTTTGATTAAACCTCAGTTCTATCCTTGTATTTTTAATGTGCTCATCAAGTCGATCTGGATAAATTTATCTTATAGCCTTTCCCTGTTCCACCGAGATAACCTCAGTCCAGAAGGCCATTATCCTTATCGTTGGCTGCTTTGGAGATGGGTGTGAAAAAGATGTTATGATTTACGGACTTGGGAGGAGGAAGGACTACTGTGCTTTCATGATTCCTAATTTAGAGCCGAGTCAGGGATTGCCTCGGTGCTGCTGGTGCAGAGCAGCAGTGCAGATGAACTTTTCATCTCGCCATCACTAACCAGTAGAGACCCTGGAGCCCTGTGTAACTGCCTGTTTACTGTATGAGGTGGGATGCAGAGGGTTGAGAGGGAGAATAGATTTCAAGGAAGGAACGGAAAACAGATTATATGAAAGGCATTTTACATGTCTTCTGGTGGATTGTGCTTATCTAGAGACAGTTCAAAGGGGGAGGCAGGAAATGAGACAGATGACAGAAACAGCCTTATCTACCTGTGTGACAGAGAATGAGAACCTATTTCATTTGAACCATGAGAAAGGGAGAAGGAGAATCGGGCTTTGGTACCGGCAGCGCTCTGATGCAGTAGAATGCGGATACAATCCACACACCCGAATAAGTTGCATGATCTGAAACATATTTTAAAACAAATCTATTGATGTGCAGTCATTTCTATGAAAAGGGGCTAATTGAATTGTTATGGCGAACGGCAAAACCTGCTTTTCTACGTTAGAAGAGGAAAGGATGGAGCAACTGTGGGTGACTCCTAAAGTGACCTTTTTTTGCAGTGTGTTGTTGCCGCAGGTCATTTAGCACTGCCTCGTAGAAAAAGGCCCAACGCTAAAAAGAAAAATCACCAGGGAGCACTGTAAGCCTGCTTTATCTTTTTTCTATTCTTTTTTTTTAATTCCGAGAAGGAGAATGTACAGCAAATCCACTTGTCAATCAATGACAGAAATTTATCTCCAAATTTATCCTGTTTGTGTGAGCACCTCATTTGGGGTCACAACAATGTGGGAGTTCTTTATTAAGTCTGAAATCCCTCTGTCGTGGTGATAAGAAGTGCAGGGAAAGTTTGTGCATCAGAAGTGAAACAGTGAAACAGTTTGTACATACACAGGCATGCATTCACTTAAATAAACAGTTTTTGGCCCCTGCACTTCACCGTTTGGCAGTGAAACTCTATTCTTCTTCTACAATCGACACTTTGCAACACAAGCCCGGTGAAATTCAGCTAATGTGCAGAATCAGTTCCAGGTCATGGCTCAAACTGATGTGGCCTCACTCACCCTCTCATCTGGATTTTCAAAGCTTTAAGGTCCCTGAAGCATCCTGGTGTGGGAGGAAAATCCCGCTAAAGGAGGTTTGCAGTGACACTCTCACCAAACCGCATTCATTTAGTTTGGTCTCACTCCAGTGCAACTTAAAGTTGAGCTTCTTTAGATGTTTGTGCAGGTTGAGTCGTCGTTTCTCATCAAATTTCCCAGCTGCCTCAGACAGGCTGGCGGCTGTGGTGGATCACAGTGTGCAAAGGGATGGGTGTCATGTTCCGCTTTACTGTGGGACTTGTTCATGTTAATGTAAAAAACATTTCTGTTATATTGTCTGTCCAGCTTCTGTATGTTACAGTTATTGATGATGATGATTGTACAGACATTTTTTCATGTCACTGTAGCCCTGCATTTTGTTTCGGAAGCTGTTTCGATTTTGGACGCTGTGAAACTTTTACTGTCTTTTGTCCCTAATATGTTGCCTCCTACATGTGGAGAAATGGCCGCTCGTTGTATGAGCATCATAAGAACCTGTTGATACTATCCAGCAGCGGTTTTTAATGTTGGTTTTGTATGGTAAAGCTGTATTAAACCTGGCATACTGTACTTCCTGTAGAGCGTATCTTGATTTATGCTGTTGTTTTTCTTCTCCCCTTTAAGGCTGAGCAGGACAACGGTCATCCCCTCCCAGCCTACGCTGACCTCATAATAGAAATCCTGGATGAAAACAACCAGGCTCCATATTTCCAGTTTGCTACCTATCAGGGCTATGTGAGTGAGTCCTCCCCAGTGGGTACGACTATATCAGCCAGCGCCAACCTCACTGCCCCTCTGGAAATCATCGCTCTGGATAATGACATTGAGGAGGTAGAGGGGAGAATCTTTATACTTTACACATATCCACCCATGTACATAGCACAAAGTAGATGGAGTGCACTAATGAAAATGGACTAGAGAACATTTGTTCATGTTTTAATGTGAGGATGTAATGCACCCCTGCATAATGTTCTGCTGTATTTCCCCTGTAGCTGGCTCCGGGTGATATACCTGTGGGTAAAGGGTGTTCTGAGAGAAAATGACACGGAGTGTAAGGATGTCCTGCGTTAAGCTGCTAATCTTCAGCCTGAGCTCATAAATTCTGATACCAAGTGTAATCCAATATTTATGTTTTCCTGCATAATTCAGCTATGCTGTGGCTGTGCCCAGGCTAATGGCCTGAAGCAAGGCTACATTTTATCAGTAAACCTGAATCAATTTGGGGAATTTACCTCTTAACCATTGTAATTAACTCTGCATTTCAGCTCTAATTGCCTTACTATCTGGAATTTATAAAACATGAGATCTCATCTAAAAGACCAAATGGTTGGTGGTGGAATAGGGCCTCAGATACCATGAAAGGTTGTGTTTGCAGTGTGATGACAATGAGATGACATTGACAAAAGTTGATGCTGGCCCAGATGTAAGCTGACTCAGGACATCCTTACTTTCAATGCATGCATGTTTGTGAGAAACACTGCTGGAGATATTCTGGATATACACTTCGAAATATTACGCACGTCTCCAGTATTGACAAGTTTCTTGTCAGAGTGATTTGCTGTGCTGTGACTGAAATGCAGATACTGTAGATCTGTGTGTGTGTGTGTGTGTGTGCACATGAAAGTGTTTTGACACTTATTGGTGGTGTTGGGCCACCAAATTCTTTCTCCACCCTGTTTGCTGTTTTGTGAATGTTTATTTTTCCATTTTTTGAAACGCAGAGACACGACCAAGTTCATCTTCCGACATATCCACTTGCTCAGTCTTTGGAGAAGATTAACAAATCAAAGTGGGAACAGGGATAAAAAAAAATCAATAAGCCACCCAGTCATTATGTTTACCAAACTCTCTCAATGATGGACGTCACTCGAAGACACAAATGACCACAATGAACTGGAGGTTCCTTTTTTTAACTGTCTCACCACTGTAATGATCCAAATTGTCCACATGTCTTTGATCAATTGTTCCTTGTGAACAATAACTAACAGCGAAGACGATTTCAACCTGTTTCTTGCTCAGTGTGTCTTCTGCACACATTGAGGAAGACAAAGGTCGAAACCAGTGTGTTTTACGTGTTTTTGTATTGTTTCCTATGGCTGAGCGCCTCTAGCTTTTTTGATTTTTTTAGAGAGTGCTTATTTTCGTTGTTTCGTTGTTTCAGGACCAGCCACCAGCCTCCTCCCGTTATGGGTGTTATGTTTCCTGTTCCTCCCTCAGCTTCTTCTCTGCTGTTTTCAGAAGACAGATGAGGAACCAGCCAGCAGATTACTTTTTGAACTCTTGGGCAGATCAGAATCTGATGTTTGATAGTTTCCTTTCCAGCTACCACCTTGGAAATACCGCAACATGCACAGTGCCATGGTAACATGATTCCTTTTCTATATCTTTCTGTCGGAAGACAAAGGACCCTATGGTGAAGATAACCCAGGATGACTACACCACGGTCTTCAGCTTGACCCCAGCTGGGATAATACGCTACCTGAGGCTGATCAAACCTGTAGACCGGGAGAGGCAGATGGTCTACACATTTACGGTACGCTCCTCTCTGCAGCAGCGCCGTGGCCCTGTGGCCTATATCTCCTGTTGTTTGGATAGGAATGGAGGTCACAGGTTAACGATACCAAGAGGCAGGTGTGGACACAAAACTGACCTGACACTTCCAGAGCGGTGTGACCTTTATCATTCGTCAAATCCCAAAGAATTAATTCAGTCTGTCCACCCAAATTTATACATTTCTGTTCACACCTCTTTAATTTTCCTATGTCGAGTCGGTGCAAAATCCCAGTCAGTGCACCTGATTGGCTTATTATTCAGGATGTTTATTTATTTATTTATTTATTTATTTATTTTTATTTTCAGAAACTATAGACATGTGATTCCCATAGTGTGAATTCTGCCCCCCTAAAGGGCTTTGAAGGTACTGCATCTTGGCAATGCGTTCAAGTTTCAATGTAAAATCGTTCAAAAATTTAATTTTCTACATTTAGATAGAGAATAGGAGTTTGTATTTGATAAACAAAGAATAATTTGGTCATACATTATTGATAATATTATGAACAAACTTTGATAGAAAAGTTGGTTGAGCAACAAAATCTTTTCAGTTTTTAAATATTAATAATAAAGTTAAATTGCATTCTATGCTTGCTGAAATATTCTGAAAATACAGGTTCATTGCAGCTTCACTCTTGTCATCTAGAAACTGTAGTGTTATGCTGCTGAGCAACAAATAAATTAAGGTATTTCTTTATTTGCTTGTCTTAATTAAAATCACAATTGTTTTGTTGCATAAAACACATGTTTGCCTGTTGTGATTCAGGGGATTTACAGTTGTGGCATTTGACCCTGTTTTTTTTTTGTTGTTGTTGTTGTTCATATTGGCATGAACAGTATTTCAAGTCATAAACGTGTCATACAGAAGAGAGCTGCGCTCTCATCAGTCAGTAATCACACAGGGCAGACTGCTTCAGGGCTGCTGTGAAAATAAAAATGCTACCTTTTAAAAGTTGTTTACTTTGATCTGTTTCAAGCTATTTGCAGCTGTAATCCCATAACTGCTTTTGTATTTGTTTTCTTTTGGCATTATTCACTAAATGTAAGATGGACATGAGTCAGAACAATGAAATCAATAAATGAGTCACAGTTGATCCGAAGGAGGAGACAGAATGTCATCCTATTTGCAATCATCCAACAGTGTGAGCGCACGCAAGGACACCTGAGTCATGCTAAGAGCTTATTCATTTAAAGATTATTCACACGATAACTGCATTACTACACAGAAGGAGAAGAGGGAGCACTGTTTACATCTGTGTGGCGTGTCCATGCGAAGCCACGTGTCAGGACTGGCACATAGTCATGAGGTGTATATATACTAGCAGTTGCGATGACTCAGTAAATCCAAATCCGTTTTTCCTCCTTGGCTTTTCAAAAATTGCTTGGCATCCTTCCCCTGGGGCTGGCGGGAGAACAACACTTTCACTGTGAATGTTTGAATGTTTAGCTGCTGCTGAAGTAACCCTGCTGATGTACGGCATACCCAGCAACTCGTATCATTTCCATTTCAGCACTGCGTGCAAATTCTGGAGGATAACCAATTTTCCCCCACAGATGCGTGTATTTCATGCTGCTGCCATTGTTGTTTTTTACATCATACTTCTCCTGCATTTCATTTTCCTCCAGCTTTTCTTAGTATTTGAGTTGTGAGGGACAAAAAAGTGGTGTTTGCTCAGTTTGTAAACTGTCCTTTAGGCATGTTTTACACAAGCGTCTCCTCTTTAAAGACTTTTCTAACATTAAGGGAATGAAAAATGAACCAACAACTGAGTGAAGTGACTAGCAACCGTAACATAGCAGCCGTTTGGCACAGTGTCCAATAAAAGAGCATGAAACGTGGCTTTGATGCAAAAAGAAAAAGAAGGTTTGGTTTACTTGAAATATGTATGTCTCTGCCTTGGCTTCACAGATGGTGGCATCAGATGGTGTCCAGCAGAGCAGCCCAGTCACTGTCAATATCTTGGTGATTGATGCCAATGACAACACACCCACATTTGCCGAGGTCTCCTACAGCGTCGAGGTCTTCACAGACATGCAACCGGGGGAGACGGTACTACAGGTGATTAATCGTTGCTTTGCCTTTTTTTCTTGCATTCACTCCACACTCCATATTTGCCCCCATCAGACAGAATCTCATCTTTCTCCCACGCTTCCATATTCACAGCAAATCCCCACAACAGCCGAGTGCATTGTGTTGACAGGCAAACGCCTGGAACAATTCCCATCCTCTCAGCTGCAGTCATGACAGACAAGTCAGAAATGTTTCCCTCACTCTTCAGCGCACAGGCAACCTTTTACCCACAAATTCACCTGTTCTCATGACTTGCAGTTAATTCATCACAGCGCTGTGGGTATTCATCATGGCCGTTTATTCATCGTTCTGCGATCGAGGCACAGTTGTATCATAAGTACAAGGAGCTCACATCACCGGCACATTTGGTCAGACTGTCACCATCCTTGTTTCAAATGACTGAGCAGAATTTCTGTGAAGACACACGGTAACATTTGGCCGCTGTCACACCTTTGGTTATGAAAGGGCTTGAATGTGAAAAATGGGGCTGGCATGCAGCCTGACCAGAATGTCAGTTGAATCATCGTTTACTGCAAAGCAAACAGACAGAAGGGCTGCGCGGCTGATGGCGCTTCACTCCTGGTGCAGAAGAAAAATAAAGCTGCTGCGTTGCCAACCCTTTCTTAGAATAATGTGCAGAAATGATTTGATTCATTTTAATGTTTTAAACAGGATTACTTGTTGTTTTATTTTGATTATTTTGTGGATTAGGGAATTTTTTCCTGATTCCATTAGTGCACTGGCTTTAAAGGTCATCATTTTGTTCATCATTTTGCCCAATGCATCTGTATACAAACATGCAGGACATAGACAAGGACATCCTTCTCATTCACACACAGTCTTATAAAAAGGCCGTCACCCCATTCTGCTAAATCTATTAATGTGGGGAGTTCCATCATTTCATTGTCTCTCATTAAGTAGTCTGACCATGATCATTTGTCTTTCATTTGATCTGTCCTCTTAGCGCCGCCTCTCCAAAAATGTCAGACTCTTAAAGGTCAACCTTAATCTTAGTCTTAAAACCACTAGTTTGCCCTTCTAAAATGAGGCCAGGAGGTCGTAGAGTGCTTGGTATGACCGCTTAACCGCTTTTCATAAGCTGTTTATTAGAGCCGCAGGACCCTGAGGATGCTGCTGTTTATTTGATGCAACAGCTTTTACTCCAACGTCAGGAGCATGAAAAACGAAGTCTGTGTAGTTTCGATTAAAGTTTTATGCCGTAAAAGATTTGGAGCCAACTAAAGCTCACACGTACTAGCAGTGGGATGCCCTAAATAATTGGCTTAATGGAAGTGGCTGCTGCTGTTTCTGCTGCGTAACACAATCAGTAGCAAAAATGTTTAAGAACCTCTCAGTGAGAAAATTATATCCAGTTGAAAAAGTCTACAGCATTTAAAGTCTCAGCTAAATTTCATCATTTCATTTGTCAGTGGAAAGGTTGCTATTAGATAATAATAAGCCATAAAATTAATTCAAGGCAGCCAACTCAACTGAAGTGACGCATAAATCTCCACTGAGAAATATTTACCTCTTCGCTGGTTTACTGGGAATGATCCTGGCAGCTGTGTAAAACTCCTGGAACTAATGCAAGAAATACGAATTTGCATAACGTGTTCCATTTCTCTCCAGTTAACAGCAGCAGATGCTGATGAGGGACTGAACGGTTTGGTGACCTATGAGATTCTAGCTGGAGCTCAGGGAGATTTCATCATCAGCAATCGCACAGGACGCATCACGGTGGCGCCGGGTGTGACTTTAACCGTTGGACGATCGTACGCACTGACTGTGAAGGCTTCTGACAACGCGCCAGAGACTCAGAGACGGTACAGTAATCTCCCACCTACACAACCTCATGTGATGCAGTGATGTTGTTAAGAAGGTATCCGATTCCTTTCCCTCTCTCCACACATTGTCTCCATCTTTCACATCTCAGTTTTAAAAACTTTATTTCTTCAATGATTTTATATTCAGTCAAGCGTGTTAGGAGTTGACACGTTGCCATGATGAATGTGACGCAGCCGTTGCGTTTCGTTCTTGTCAGGAGCTCCATCACTACAGTCTATATTGAAGTTTTGCCACCCAACAATCAGAGCCCCCCACGCTTCCCTCTGCTCACCTACAGCCTGGAAGTGAGTGAAGCCATGAGGATAGGAGCTATTCTGCTCAATCTGCAGGTGAGACAAACCAGACACGTGAAAAAAAGTGACTGACAGGACATGCTGCACATGTTTTATCCTGATCACGGTTCAACTCAACACAGGCAACTTGCTGTTTGACATTGACATTTTAATCTGAAGCATAACACTCACATTCCTTCCTTTTCTCTCAACTTATTTATGTCTTATGCTTCAGCTTTAGTCAATATGACCTTGAAGCTTCTACCTTTTTATCTCCTCTAGGCCACAGACAGAGAAAACGATCAGATCACATACCACATTTTGAGTGGGGATTCCCAGAAGGTCTTCAACCTCTCTGAAACGTAAGTCCAGATACTGTGTAGTCGAGGCCTTGTAATGGATTCCCACTACAGCCTCTTCTGTGAAAGGATGTTTCTGCAGATGCTCAATGCTAAGACTCATGAATTATTGACAATATTGCTTGGGAGGTTAGTGGTTATTTTTACCGGTTGTTTGTGCTCATGATGTCAGTGATGTGAGTTAGACATCACATATTTGCCTCAAAGGGTTTGACAGTTTGTAGGACATACAACAACTCTTGTCCTCTCCCTCCTGAAAGACTTTTTGGCAAATGTTTTCATTCATTTTCTGTGGGGTGGATACAAAACACATATATACAAAAACTGTATGGTAAGAAAGACTGAAAAAACTGAATTTCCCTGTACACAGACAGGATTCTTTTAACAGCCATTCAAAACAGAGGTCACGCACTAAGACATTCATGCACAAGGAGAGAAAAAGAACACAATGCATGATAATAAATACGGAAATAAGACTGACTTTGAGGACAAACAACCAAACAAATGCATTAAATTAACTCACAACTCAGTGACTCATTCAGCTTCAATAGTTTAAGTATCAGTGTACCTATACTGGAAACGGCTGCCAGGTTTCATGGAAGGGTATGGGTACGGAGCCCTTCAGGGAGAGAGAGGGTGTGTTTCTCAAGTCTGATACACTTTAAAATACATTTTACTTAGTTTCCAAAAACTAAGTAAAACAGCAGAAGAAACCTCAGGCAAACAACAGAAGAGGAATACATCTTTCAGAATGGACGGTGCTGTCCTTTTTTCCATTTCTTACTCTCTGAAGACGGTGAGTGAAGCACAAGTCACAAGTCTCAGGAAATGCTGCACAAACAAGTGGAATGAATAAATGAGGCAACGTCGCCCATGGCTTTTTTTTTTGACGTGGCATCATCATCATCATCATAATCATCATCAATATATTAATGAAAATACTTCTCAATGATAAAAGTAGTACTGTTTATTAGAAACATTTTATAGCTTTGTGGTCTCAGTATTGCACCCTTCAAGTCAGCTGATGGAAATCTTAAAGGTAAAAGTACACAAAAACATTTTTCATGATGTCATACTTTGAGAAAGATGTCCCGAGGTTGACATTGATATACACGGCTCTCTTTGTTTCATGTCATTTAGTTATTTGATGCTACAAAAAAGGATCGTGATGGTATGATTGTCTGTTGTCACCATCATTCAATTTGAAAGTATTTGCTTAGGTGAGATGTAACATTTTTCAGTGCATAAAGCACTTGGTTATTGACTGTATGTTGAACGACATTTTTCATGATGTCATATCAAGTGTAATAATCCTCATAATCCGACATACAACAGGAGCCCAGTTGTGATCCGTGAAGTCAGATGGAACAGGAATGTTGTGTCATCATAATCACCCAGTTCTCAGACACAGCACAAACTCTTGCTGATGCAACAATAATAACAACAATTTCAAGCAGGTATACGATGAACCCATGATAAATTAAGAATTATTAGGTGATGAGTGTGCAGTGTATCCCTCCTTTATAAACTCATCTTTCTTCCCTTCAGAGCTCTGAGATTCAGTGAGGCATTTTTGCTTTTCTGCATGTTCAGATGTAGACTACATATGGGGCTGTTTCTGTCCAGCTATTGTGAATAATGAGCTCCGTACTCTATAACTCACTCTAAATGGGGAGGGCTCCCCTGAGGGAGGTGGAAGATGCTGGAGATACTCTCACTGCAACGGTAGTGAGCTAGCCAAACCACTGAATCAGTTGCTCCAAGTATGTCAAATACCAGCTGCTATAGAGAGCATTCAGTAATGACCCGCTCACTGGCAGAGTGAACATCACACACCTCATCAGCAAGTCTCAAGTAATCCTAATGAAACACTATCAGGACTGACGATCACATTCCCTCAGTCGCTGAGCGTTATTGTCATTGTTGTTTGTGGAAGAAAAAAAAAGATCTGCCGTTATGGGACGTGATCAAGTAGAAATGTATACATACAGTAACAATAATTGTTCAGTGTCCCAGCATGCACCTCCCTATGAGTCACAACTAGACTGCAGCACACACTGTAGGTCATTTGACCTTGTTTTTGACTCAAGTCCTTCCCATAAATCATCCAGCTCAACACACTGAGCTGCAATATTGTCATCAGCTAATACAGTAAGTTACAAGAAATGCCAGCAGAGAAATGCTGAAGATTCATTTGAGGTCATTTCCTAACATCGTTTTATCACGGTTTGTCCACCAGCTGATGTTCATGTTCTGCAGATAGTTCTCTCCTCCACTTCCTCTCATGTTTAAGCCGTAATATCTATATAATATCCATTATAATATGCTGGTGACACTGGAGCTGTGTTATGTGATGTTGGAAGTCGGACCTATTACACTTACTCCTTTATCATTGTTTTTGATTGTGTTCACCATATTGATCATGTTTTTGCTTTGTGATGTGACATAGTCATTAGTATTAGTATTAGTATTGGAATTCTGGTTATAATTAAGGAAAGAGTAGGTTTGCTGGGTCGCATTTATGCGTAGGAGGAATGGACTATACTGTTGTTTAACAGGTTGGTCAGTACATGTCTAATATTCATCCATTCACACATATCTAGTATGCTGATCCAGATTATTTTAATGGCTGATAAATAAATAAATAGTATTCATGTTGAATATATAACAAACTATTGTATAGATTTAATATTCTAGTGAGCTTTGGCTTATTTAATTTCACACTGCTGCTGCTCTCACTACATAATATCACATTCAAACCAAAGCATGTTTTTCTCCTTTTCGGGGGCACAGAAAAACAACTTTCTTTAGAAGCGTTGATATTTCAGATTCTTCATTGTATTTCATTTGACTCTGAACTGAAATTCTCTTTTGCTGCCTGTAAAGACTAATCTGCTGTTTTCGGTCAATTCTAGCTTATTTTGTTCGTCTGTGGTCTGAGTCGAGTCCACTTTGAGAGGACGTAGCTCGTCCATCACCCATATCAAGGTCGTCTGACCAAATCCACACCTCATGTGTCGCCAGCTCCTCCTCATTCACACCTACTGGAACTAACATCCTGCGCAGGAACTTCAATTTTCCTAAAAGGGATGTAATCTGAGCTGAGTGAACGGCCAGATATGAGTGTGATCCAGATGGATATGACGAGTCAAGATGTTGTGGATAACAATATGTTGTCTGCCTGACAACATCTTTTCATTTGTGGTGGCAGCCAGGATGCTATGAAACCTGATCAGTGAACTACTCAGACCCAGCCACTCAAGCGTAGTGTGGTGCAGGAGGTATAGAGATGACTGCCCTACCAGGGCTGGCATTAATCATCCTAATCTTTGTCACATCACCATCTTCGTCATTAATGCCATAATTATGATGTGTTTCATGATACTGAATCTTCATTATTATCTTCACATCCTGTGCTGCTCTCCGTTTTCCTGCTCCTGTGTGTCAGTAATATTATCCAAACATACACACACATTTGTCCAAATTGTCATGTACATATACCCATACATATATGATATTTAAACATATAAAGACTGCATTGAACACAGTTTATATTATATTGATATTCTAGTTTCTATTCAGCTATCTTCATTGTACTTTCCCTTTATTTTCTGTGCACAATTGCACTTTATGTTTTTTGCACAGCATATCATTGCCTAACTACCTGTACTATCGGCAATGCCAATAAACTTCAATTTAATCTAATTTAAATGTCTGTCAATATGAATCCTCTGCACATTCTTTGCCAGTATTAGACGTTTTTCAGAACAATCAAAATTGTAGTCAGTTGCTTGACACATTTTGGGAGTAGGTTGCACTGTTTAGTTTGGTCTGGTTTTGCTTTAGCTTTGTGTCCACAGGAGCTTTAAATTAGAAATGTGAAGGAGCAGGGAGACAGCAGGGAATTGCAGTGGTCATTAATCTCGCTTTGCGTTCAGATGCATTCATGTTTCCCTTCGTTTGCCGTCCTGGCAGTGCCTCTCCAGAGTGATGCGGTGAAATTGTTTTGTGCGTGCCGTGCCTGTGTGTACGCGTGTGTGTGTGTGTGTGCGTGTGTGCGTGTCTGTACTTGCACTCCCGTCTTGTGTGCCTGTGTGTGCAAACAAAGATAATTCAACGTTCTGCTTGGGAGTGCATCCACACTTTGTATTTGGAATGCCACGGTGCCAAATTATACCTTACGAACGAGCAGAAGGGGGTGTGTGTGTGCGTGTGTGTGTGTGTGTGTGTGTGCGTGTGCGTGCTGCAATCATTGGAAGGAAAATGTGAATCTTTCTTTCAGCAGTGTGTGTGCTTTGGAGGGCAGGAGGCGGGCACCAGACTACTGTAGAAAGACCGAGTGGCAGTGTTAAAAAGCCCACCTGCTCTTCGCCCAAAGCTCATCTTCTTCCAGCACAAAATTTCTGTAATCTGGAAGCAAATAAATTCTGAAATACAACCTGCTTCATCACACTCTCTATTGGATCTGCGCTAAATTACTAATCAGACCTCTTACTTCATATGATGATATGATACTGTTCTGTTCGAGGTAGTAACACAAATGTCCCCTCTCTCTACAGCATTGGCCTCTTGCTCTTGGAAAAGCCTCTGGACAGAGAGATCACTGATCAGTACCGTCTGATTGTCACTGCATCTGATGGCAATCCTGGAGGGGTGAGCCTACATTATTCATTGTGTGACAAATGTTAGTGCACAAGTTCTAGTGCTCAAGTTCTTCATTACTCTGGAAAATCAAATGTGTTTGAATATAAATACACTTTGTTTTTGCCACAGATTGATTAAAATCTCTCCAGAATAAAGCAGCATAGACATGCACATTAATACAATATAGACGACGTGAGAGCTTAGCTAAAGACATGCCAAAAGATGTTAGTTGCCCCCTGGTGGCCGGTTGTAGTATCGGTCATAAATCATGCCTCCCTCATTCTAGCAGGTGAAAATTTGCATATTTCAGGGTTTTTGTTTTAAACTGTTGCTTTAAGAGGGGAAGTGACTTCATGATTGGCTGGTCTGAGTGCATTTAATGAGCTGCGCATAGGAAAGACGAGATAAAGATCCAACGCTCGCTTTCCATTCCGGTGAAGGTCTGTTTCAAACTGTAAAACAGTAATTCTGCAGGTTACTGATTACATAGAGTTGAGTGAGACCAAAGATTTCTGATCGTGATGGCACAGACTGGTTTCAACTGCATCACCAGTGTCTGCACCTATATTGATATATGACATGGGAGACCAGGATATTTACTGCTGGGTCAAAGCAATGTCACAGGAAAATAGTAAGAGCACAGAATTAAATATGTAGATTGGAATTTTATGATTTTCCATTTGGCTTTGTCAGTTATTATTAAAAACATGTCCTAGTGAATATTTATTTCTTATTTTATACAATTCAGTGTGAGTTTAAAGTGCTTTTTTAGGGATTAGGTTTTTCCAATGACTTTCTTCAACCTTGCATGATTTTCATGTAAGAGGCGTTCAGCTTAACCACATATCAGGACATTATTCTGCACCACATCTCAGGACCGTTTAATATTACAGATGTGAACTGAAACTGTACTGATAGGTTCAGTGGTAATAATGGTAGTTTCATTCAAGGAATAATAAATGCACTGTTATGAATTTACACATTTGAATCCCAGTTTTTCATTCCACGTATAGATCAGTACAGAGATGAAACAAAGGTCGTCAGCTGGACTCAAACTTTGCAGCTGGCTTCTTTCCTCCAAAGCTACAGGCAGCTTAGGTAAACATTAAGGCATAATGGACGGACACACTTTGCTGATATTGATCAGGAACGTATTCAACTCTGCTCTGGGTGGAAAGCCGTAGAAAGAAGCACTAATGTTTTATCATGCCATTGATTTTTCTTTTTTTTTTCGACATGGACATGCTATGTTTTAGTTTACTTCAGTGAGTGAGTATTGGACACAAAGAAGAGTCAGGGGCTATGCAGGGAAACAGCCTTTTATAATTCATGAGGCACCTTCGGTCATATTTTGTTGACATCTTTATTAACAGATTTGACATCATCCCACATCAAGACAACCAGGAGGACATCACATTACATCATCAGGAACATTTTCTCAGACTATACAAACATCTTCCAGAACAATCAAAGACATTTAATATGATACTAATAATGTCTGACAGAGGAGCACTGAGCATGAATCTTAAATGGGGCGGCAAAGCTCAGTCGGTAGAGACGTGCCTTGGGGACCGGAGGGTGGCCGGGTAAGTCCAGCTCTAGACAACAATATGGAAGAAGACTGGTAGCTGAAGAGGTGCCAGTTCACTTCCTGGGTTACTGCTGAGTTGCCCTTGAGCAAGACACTGAAAACCCCATGTGCTCCCTAGACGCCTGACATGGCAGCCCACGGCTCCAAGCTTGTAGGATGTGAGTGTGTGTCAAATGCAAATGCACAGGATTAATTTCTGGTGTGTTTGCATGTTCTATGTAAAATATATGTTGAAATATATATCTTAGGAATTCAGACATAACGTCACTGTAACTGAGCCCAGACAAACAACAGGCCCTATAACTGAATGTGAAATTTGTCAGCTCCGTCGCCCACTGAGAGCTCATAATCATGTCAACCATCTTAATGTAATTAGATGCCACCTTAGTTGGCCCAGCTTCCGTGTCTGTCACCGTTCCAGACAGAGGAGATATGTTTCCTTTTTAAGATGCTGTGTCAGATCGGTGGCCACTTTGTGTGCTGTGCTGGTCAAGTTGAGCTTTATCAGAGGCGGATGTGCCACTGTGGTGTCTCAGTAGGTTATTGGTGAGCCTGAGCTGTGGAGGTGGTTAGTGTGTGTGTGTGTGTGTGTGTGTGTGGGCGGGGGGGGGGGGGGGGCGGAGGGAGACAGAGAGGAAAGAGCAGATGAAAAAAAGGAGAATGAGACAGGCAGTCACCTCACAGAAAGAGCTAACCAAAACCTCTTAATATAGACAGGCAGATTGTACAAACCCTTTACTGTGTGGGGTCTGTGACACAGAAAGGGAGAGAACTTGTTCACCAAGTAAATTACTGCACGTAAGTAATTCTGGTGTGTCAAATGCCACTTTTAGGAAGAAAAGAGGGTGAGCAGCAAAAGGGCATGTGAAGGTGGCGACGAAAAGCTTGTTCAGTAAGATGAAGCATTGCAAGGAAGGGTGGAAAAAAAATCTGAACACGTACAGGAGGTGACAGAAAGGAGAAAACGACAGAGAAATGGAGATGGACACCAGGGATTTAGATGTGTAATCAGCATAAAACTATAGTTACCATGGGAACCGGGTACAATGAACCAAGCAAGCTCTCTTCCCGGCTGGTGCCACTTTCCCCGTGAAATAGTTGTGGCTGCGTATATATGCATAAACTTTCATACTTGTTGAATATGACCTCTTACATCCTCTACCACATGAAACAAATTGTGCTCAGTCTGCGTGACCAATTCAAAATTTGTATTCTCAGCGGTGTGAGCCACAATTAGGACTGCTGTGCACACTCAGACACTAAGATCTCACCAAGGGTAGCAAGATGAAGCTGTTCTTCTTAACCTCGTCCCAAGGAGTACATGACTTCTAACGACCTGATCATATCAGTTCCTACAACACGGCCGATGGTCAGAGATGTCACTTGAAGGGCAAAGCAGCATCAGGCTCAGATCTTTTGGACAAGACGGAGCTTTATTTTCACCGTATTATCATTTTTGCACGTTAAATGTTAGCAGCTCATTAATCACAATTGTGGCCACAGAAATATGGTGGATTTAAGGCTTTGATAACACCCACGCCAGGGGTGAGGTACATAATTAACCCTCAGGTCTTCTTATAGCACAATAAGTCCCCTTGTATCACCCGTTTTCTCTGCGAGGCATCATGAGTGATTGTAGTCAGCGTGCTGCTACATGAAAGTACTGATTCTCTCAGTAGATAGAACAAAGCAAACAGAAGTGAATGAATTCCCAACAGACAGCGAGATGAAGGTAACACTAACTAGATCATTTCCTTTGCGACACTGCAGCTGAATCGTACCCTCTGCCAGGGCAACTTCAAACAGATGTCACAAAGTAGTCCTTTTTTTTCTTTTGTGAGGACCAACCCCTCCTATAATCTAACCCCCACCCCTTGAAGCAGACCACCATCAGTCTATCAGCCCCGTCCAGTGCATGTCAGTCATTTTTCTATGCAGTGCTATCGAGGAACTGAACAGTGAGTAAAAAAATGTAAGGAATGTAAGGAAAAAACCTTTTGTCATTATGTTCTCAAAGGAAGGAATCGGTGAATGGACTCCTTTAAAACAGTTTGATTACCGACCTATTTGTGTGTTTCATCTAAAATATTCCTCACAACATGGGAATGTGTTGTTAGCTGGCATTGAAATTCAGAAGCATGAATCACAATAGACAACATACAATGAGTGTAAATGGATTACTTCAGTAAGAAATTAGATCATGAAGAGGAGCGGAGGCTCATTCTGGTTTAGGAACTTTTTTTTTTTTAAGCTGTATTTACATACAGTGAATGGGCAGATTACCAAGATGAGGCACCAGACCCCTCCTACCTGGACACAGCAGCTGGGTCAGTGCACACTGACAGGCTGGAAAAAGACTTACTCATCTCTGTGTGCAACATAGAAATACTTTTACCAAGAAACATCTCATGAAGGATAGAGGCAAAGAGCATCGGTTCACTATGCAACAGTGGTACCAACACCACCACCACCACCACCACCAAGGAGCTCCTGAGGAGCTTGAGAAGAATAGAAGCTGTGATAGAAGCTGTTTGCTGCCACAGCAACTCATGACCCCATTATGAAGGACAAGGCTGCTTTTTCAAATGCCGTATGTTGCCAGACCAACATCCTCAGTGAAATACAGTTTCATTCCGTGACACAGTTTTCCTAAAAAATAACGTCCCACCCTAACAGATAATGTACCTAAACCCCACAACTCTTCTCTGTCTTTGCTCTCAGACGTCCACGACTACCGTCAACATAGTTGTGACTGATGTCAATGACAACGACCCGGAGTTTGACCTCGCCACACCCAGTAATTTTTCTGTCCAAGAAGAAGAAGCCAATCTGTTTGTAGGACAAGTCAAGGTAGGTGTGATACGGCAGTAAATGTAGTGTGGTAATCATTTCATCCTTATGTTATGAACAAGAGGCACTATATCACCTTTTGTTCTCTCGACTGTTATATAGTTGTTCCTCGTAAAATGAGTCACAACTGTACTTCACTTGGTGCATTAAAAAATGACTTTCCAACTTGATGGGCTGGACATTTTTTTTGGCAAGATGAAATACTTCAATTGTTTTTCACTATCTCTCCTATGAAACAATGAACAAGAGTTTTTTACTTGTCCTTAAACTGATAATAAAACGAAATAATTGTCACCCACACAGACAAGGGGAACGTATGCTAACCATACATACACTTTCAGCATTTACAACCTACATTTTGACCAGTGTCATTTCTTCGTCATGTCCTTGTAATCTCTTTCCCAGTCACATTTATCAGCTTGTTCTGTTTTTTCTACTTTCTCTTCCTCTCCGTCCAGCCTCACAAAGGCTGGATGGAGAGGGAGACTTCTCTGACTGCTCTTTGACATCTTGAGCTAAGTCTGCCCGTTACAAACGGAAATGAAAAGTACATTCCGTTCAACCTGATCCTGCACCACATTCTCATGGACAGGCGGTGGATTAGCCTGCAGGTGGTTAAGATGTCCTGGTGGAGATTGTTTCGTCTGCATTTCACCATCTCCAACAAACTGCACTCCGTGTCCTTCCATGTCTTCATGTTATCTCTTCTTCCTTTAAAAAGGATAAAACAGCAGACCATCTCTCAAGAACCCAGAGAAGTCCTGCAATAATTTCTACCATAATTTGTTTTATGGTGGCTTGCAGGCAGATTTTTATAATCACTTAATGGCTTATTGTGTGAATACACTTCTGGTTTGCCTGAAGAATATAAACCCTGATGTCCTTTAGAATTTTGTCCGAACTAGTCTTAAAATTCAAGGCAATTTAATTTCTAACTTAATACTTGTAGGATTTTATCATCACAATGAAATGAACTAGAACCTTTTTATATGGTCACATTATTTAATACATCTCCTTTGTCATTCTCTATTTAAACCATATGAGTAAATTAGTGTGACTTTTGTAAATACTTTTGACACTTTCCCTTAACATGTGCAATGCAAAGTGGGTATTAGGGTGTATGGTTAAATAACCATCAGCTTGGTTGATACATATTAGAGGTTTTCATTTCCCATCTACAGCTGTTTTCTTCTCTACATCTGGCGCTTTCTGGTTATTTGTTTTAGTTCACATTTTATGGTAAAAAAGAGAGATGTTCAGTGTAGAGAGTCATCGAGTATTGAGTGACAAAATCCTTCCAGGTGGAATCTAAATGCTGAAATACAAATATAAGAATTGTTTGGTCTGTTTGCAGAGGGAGACTGATACAACTCTGTGCACATTCTCCTTTTCATGGATAAAGATATTTTGATGATATGTGCTGATAAGCATATAAGTGCATCCTTTTACACGTAAGTCTTAACTAAATATCAAACCAACAGCCTACATCTTATTGTCAAATGAGTAGTGAAAGTTTAGGTATTGGAAGAAATGCTGACTGCGTCTGTGTGCTAAATCATGTTTCTTCCTGTTAATGTCACATTTAAATGAGCTGTGTTGAGGTAAAGTGTCTGCTACCTGCAGAGACGATGTAATAATGCAGCCAAACACAAAGCTTCAGACAGCTGCGAGCGCTGATGGTGTGAATGCACTATACTACAAATGCATTTCAGACCATTGTCACAGTAATTCAAACTGGTTCCCACCTGTTCTTTTTGTGAATCCACTTTACGTGGGTTAAAGACAGTTCACCAGCCGGTTATCACAGTTGACAGCATTGTGGGTTTCGGATTTGTTCTGACAAATCCTAAAAGCCCATTCTGTTTGCTCATAGCGGGGAGCCATAATCTGAGCATCATGATCAGCAGAAGACAAATTGATTAGTGTACGTGCCAGTAGCATCACGAAAGCATCATGTGGAGTTGTTGGACTGTTGAGCTTCTTTTATTGGTTTAATGCATTCACACGGCTACTGCATTTATCAGACTTTTATTTTTATTTATTTTTTATTCTGAACTCCCATTTGTTTTTGAAAGCGTCACCTGCGTGGTAGCAAGACATCATTTCACCATTCTCATAAGTAGACAACCACATTTAATTTTAGGTTTCAGCGTTAATTATTACAGGCAAGGTGAATAGGAGCCAGCAAAAAAGGAGCCAGCAGGACACAG
>CAAKHB010002014.1:56092-68592 GCA_901007665.1 Aeoliscus strigatus | reverse complement strand
TTAGCAACCTTAAAAAAGGAATCATTTTTCTCATAGGCTGAAGTGCAATCTTCGAACCCACCAGGAATGAACAGCTTCTGTTGGCAACAGCCAAAAATATTTCCATTCAGCTCAGTAGTGTGATAAATCCAGTGTGTTAAACTAGTGTCTGTGTGTTGTCCGCTGCAGTTGTTTGTGATAGCCTATGATGATGGGGAGCCCATGAAGACCAACAGCACCTTGGTAGAGATTACTGTCCTCCAGCCTTCCCGTATCCCAATATTCACACAGGAGGAATACAGGTAGGACATTCACAGTCATTCACATTCACAGTCATTCACAGTCGTTTTATGTTGTTGTGTTCACGCATTCAGTGTTTACCCGTGCTGTTAGTTTTTATTCGATCTCTTCACCACTGTGAATCATACATTTAATAAGATGCATTAAATCAGCCAAAAACACCACGGCACAATTTAAAATCTATAAAATATAAGAGAAGAAGCTCGGAAGCGATCGTAGTAAAGTAAAATTTGGTGTTAATGAGCCTCTCTTCCAACATCCTGTTATTAACTTTCCCACATATAAAATGTACCTATGAAAAAAAGATTGTTAATACTTTTGCAAATGATTGTCTCACTCGAGGAGTCATACAAGAGTGGTGGATAAAAACCTGTCCAGTATCTTGCATTTCCTGTACTTATTATTACTTGCCATTTTGATAATTTCGAGGTGTCATTACCCCGTCTGAACCCAGAGGACAGACAGTGAAGTCAAATCATCGTCCTTTTCCACCTCTTATATTCCAGAATGACCTCATACGCCACTGTGGCGGACACAGTTCCTCAGATTAATGGATGAGGAGTCCTTCCCCTCCTCTTGTTTGCATATTCCAGCCATGTGTCACACCTCTTTCATTTGATAATTAGTTTTGGTAATTCAAATCATTTTAAATCATTTTAAAATGACACGGGCACATCAGAAGAGTGAAGACACCCGGTTCTCCTTCTTTATTGTGCATTGTGTCTTTCCTGTGCGTGACTGATTTTTTTTTGGTTATTAACATGTATTTCAGCCACAGGGAGGGTGCTGTTGATTGTCAGTGCTATAAACCATGTTTGTTTATCTCTTAGGGGAGACAGGGATAATTCCAGCTAATTAAGAGTGTCTTTTGACAACATTAAGCGTTTAGACTACTAAGTGTCAGAGTCTGCTGCAAGACGAGGAATTGACTTCTCGCAATGCTCAGCTGCCGTCGTTGTACGGATGTGCAGGGCCAGCGTGGAGTGTGTCTGCACTGATACAACTGTGACTCAGGATGCTGCCGAGAAGTCATTTGTAATTAAATAGAAATGGATTATGAACTGAAGCTGTTCTAAAAAAACATATCTCATGGTGAGTGGGTTGCAGCGTTAATGGTAGTAGTGTTTTATTGCAGTACCTGAACCTGTGGTGATTCACACTCAAGACTGAAGCTTCAGGACTGATGACAAATTGTCTTGGCACAATGCAGTCTCTGGGAGCTTAAAGTAAAGCTTGTTTTAAGTGGATTGATTTAATAGCTTGCATGTCAGTCAACGTCTCCAGTCTTGGCATAATATCCCCTGTAACCAAATTTGATCTGCTTATGCTTTAGACAGGGCTTATAAGTCCTGCCCAACCTGTCAACACGTTACTTGTGTGTCTCTGTTCAGGAGCAGGTATGTGTGCTGCCGATCTCACTCTCTTTTGTTCATTTCCTCATGAGTGTATGTACACGGATTTATTCAGCTTTATTCAGCCAGTGATAAACACACACCCCGTCGGAAGCGTATCGATCGACACTTTGAAATAGCACTGGCGTCTGAAACTCACACAGGTCGAGACTCAGATGTCTGTGGGGTGTCACATCGACAATCCTGACGATACGCAGCAACAGGACTGCTGCAAAATATGACAGTGAAAGCCTTCGCCAGGTGCTGGAGCCTTCTCCAGCAGAGAGAGTCCAATATGTCTGTCTCCTCATTCCTCACCTTTTCAGTCTCTCCCCATCCTCTTCTCCCAGAGGAACCTTTTCAACTCAAATCACCCTCTAAATGTCCACAGAAGATCCCGTCTGTCTCAGTGAAAGCAGTTAGTTCTATCAGCAATCAAGTAATGTATGCCGACTGCTTCAGAGCACACAATTAAAACAACTCTGCAGGGCTTTGGCGGACTTAATGATTTCTGCTCGTGCTTTATGGTTGGTCCCCTCCATCTGTCAGAGGGAAACGAGGAGCTCCTTGTCACTGTTGGCTTAAACAAACGGCTTGTAGCACAGGTGATACGGTAGCGGCATGCTGCCATTGTTTGTCAATGTTTCAGCTCTTGTTCTTATCCGCCTTTGTTAAAGATGTTTCATATTTCCTCAGATGACGCTATTAAAGAAAATAATATTTGTTCTTAACCGCTCTCCAAAAAAAAGCAAAAGGTTGTCTCTGCTGCTGGAGTGTTTGGAGATTCCACAAGACCGCAACTACTGTAGGATGGAGATAAGCTCCCCCCTGATATAATACCCAAAGGCAGGCAATTTAACAAAATGTTTTCTGACAAACTGAGTCCATGCTGCCGGGCAGCATGACGAATGCTTGTGAAGAAAGTCGAGCATCTAGAAGGATAAACACACATTTCTTTTAGAGCTACTTCAGCCTGAAACTGTATCCAGCCGTTGTTTGAATGACACATACATTTTGTATTATGAATGCCCCAAGGGATTCCTGCAATTTTTATTAGTTGCTGTGGATGATTTGAGCAATTGGCGTTTGGCTTTGGTCGTACAGGGCAGAGTCACTGTACATGGGAGTTTGTTGTATTATCATTCACCAGATAAGATGGTGATAAGCTGATCACAAAGGTACATCTATTGTGTAACCGCATAAAAATGAGTCCAGACACCACTGCTGTTCTTACCAGAAGACTGTGGTCAGCAGCAATCACTCGGGAAATGGGAGGTTTATTGGACTTTTTCTGTGAACGTGACGTCTGCCGGACTCAGGTCAGGTTCATCTACGAGTGGTTGTTATATACTGAGCATGGCTTTCATGATTATACACTTCAACGTCAGCAAACTACGTGATGTTTTGACTTGAAGAGATACGAATTTAAACAATTGTTTTTACTTTTCAGGATGTAGATCACAGCCATGGCCCTTTGGGATGGTGTTAGCGCTGTACACATGGAAAGCAATATTTATTTTGCTCTCTGTGACTGGAGAGGAGGGGGTTTTCTGTTGATTCTGTTGAAAATGGCCGCAGCATATGAGTCCACCCACATTACCTGAGACTCCTCTGTGTAGCAAACCTGTGGTCTGAGCAGTTTTCTGTGTTGTGTGTCTCCCCCCACAGCAATCCCCCCTTGCCTCCTTGCTTCTGAGGATGTAATGTTGCTCCGTTCATCCTATCCTGTTAGCCCCCGCCCCCAGAGTTCGGTCTCTCAGTATTTATACTTTTCACACTTTAAGGCCATGAAAGCCAGAAATGACTGATTGGGCTGCATGTGTTTGTGCTCACTGTAATTACATTTCATATCACTTCAGTTCATTCTTTTCTCATCCAGCTGTCTTTGCTTTCTGTGGTTAATTACCGTACACTCAGTCTAGATCTTTTTTTTTTTTAATTGACATTTACCTTTTCTGAACAGTATTTCAGAACAGTATTTCTCCTGGATTACATTTTTTGAGACATTATAATGTAGGCTATCCAGCACTGTATGTATGTAACAATTGTCAAAGAAAAGCTTTCTCAAATTGGATCAAAAGAAAGACAACAGCACCTCCAACCAGTTTGAAGGTTGTCTTTCCACAGCTGAGTGAAACATCACAATACTTCATGACTACAACCAGTCTGTCAAAACTGCTGTATCTTTACGTCAAATCATTGTTCACAGAGAAATTTAGGGTTGACAAAGTTGTGCGCAGCCTCAGTTTGCTGCAGCCACAGCAGATTTACCAGAGCACGAGCTCTATCAAGCTTCTTTCGCTCTGTTATCACTTCTACTGTGTTTAATGCAGACAAATCCATGATAGAGGTCTGCTTTGCATATTCTTCTGTTCCTGCGGTCATACAGCTGTGAGTGAGTCATAACCCATCTCAGGCCTCACTGCAGGGATGAAAAACACACACAGGATTTTACTGATAAGATCAACATGAATCCAGGTGAATGGTGGTTACGATCACACACATTTTACAATTTCACCCTATCACAATCACACTGTAATAAACAGATTAATACTCTCATAGATGGATACATGGATACATGTTTTATTAGCTCTCAGCTAAGTTCAGGTTCTTCCCAGTGCTGCTGCCCCAAATATTAAATTGATGATTACATAAATATTATGTATAAGTGTCATTGATATGTACATAATCTGAAAAGGGAGACCTATAAATACACATTTACATCTCAGATACATCATTTTCCACCACAGATTTCCTGAAGTTTATGGACCATTGAGAACCATTGATTCAGTGATCTATCAGGTGTAACCCACTAATGGCAATGACATTACCTGAACTAGATGGAATACCAGCCAGTCTGGGTTCCACTACCATTAGCTAGTAATGAAAAAGCTACAAATTATTCGTCCAAATGAAATTTCTTCATTCAGAGGAATTGGATGGATGATGAGAACTTCTCTCTGTGCCATCTGCAAACAGCTTTTATACATAACAGGTCATTCATATTCCCTTTGCGGTGCAGACAAGGACGTGGTTCTCACATCATCTGGAAGCTGAAATTTTTATGTATCCCTGCAACTGTAGTTTTATCCGATATGAACACTCACATTCTTCTCTTTTGTGCGTTCTTACTGATTTTTTCACATTAATATCATAGAGAATCTCCCAGCAAACACATCAGTCATCTTTGTGGATTCTGCCCTGTCTCCTGCTCCTTTCTCCCTTATATCTATGTACAAACACCTTTCAAGGTGTGGAGCTCTGGCATATTTGAAGGGCGTGATTGATTTTCAGCCAGAGGTTTGACGCCACAGCCCTGAGCCTTAAACCTCGAAGCACCAGGCGTGCACTGACCTTTCGCTCGTCTCTGCAAAGTAGGCAGACATCACTTTGCGGTCTAACAGACCTCAAGTAACACCCAGTGTACACATCCCAAATATCAGCTTAAGGTTGAACGACAAGGAAGAAAAACAGCATGATCATTAAGGGCCCGTAATAACTTGAAAGGGTCCCTACAGTGGTTGACACTTTTAAGACCGTGACGCAGGGTGCTTATATCACATCTGAGGCGCCCACTACAAGACTCTCAGATATTCTGTCTGTCATTGTTTTTGCAGAAAAGGCGATAATCACCATGATTGAAATCCCTAAATTGACTCCTGCTTCTTCTTCCACATTAAACTTTTCAGACTATATGATTACTGAACAAACTTGTACTTGTAAATGCCTACATCTTGTCTATGCTGATTATATGTTGGAGGATTGACTATGTTGTCATAAATCATGTTCATACACCTGCCTCGTAAAAATGCACGTTTTTCAGGAAGGAAGGAAATGTACACATGCATGGGAATCTAGTTTCCCAGTAAAACTCTGTGTCCATCATTTCACACAGTGCGACCATGATGTCACATCATATTGTCTGTAATAAATCATTGAAAGTGTGTTGGTGCGATTGCAGTATTTCAAATTTCTTATTTATGTATGGTGAAGTTTTACTGTTACAGAAGGAAGCCATAACTTCAAAATGACATGTGTTATTTTTACCACTTCACCACAAATATTGTGTTACAGTTTTAATCTATAACAAACACCTTTACCAAACAGTAAAAGCTCAGCATTCCACAACCTTTTCCCCAACTTTTCTCTGCAGTTCTGACACGCAAAGCAATAAAACTGTATCTAGATAATAGAGTTTGTGATACCTGTGTCATTCTAGTTGGAGGGTTCTTTCAGTAGAGGAGACAGTCATCTGTCGCAAAAACATGTTATATGACATCAGAAACCCCAATTTCTGTCTGGCTTTGAACGGCACACTCATCCACCGGCAGCATCCAAACATTTGCTGGCCAGGTCTCCTCTTGTGTCCTAAATGACCCAGTTGATGATATGTGAAGGGATGTCATGTGGGCAGACATGAGTAAAGCTGGCAAAGAGTGCTGCACGCTGTCTGGCTTCACAGTAAATGTTGTTTCACCAGCTCTTCTAATGCTTTCCATCTTGCCCCGGAGAAGATATGTTTGATTGAAGGTCCTTGCTCTCTCCTGGAACTCTTGAAAAATTGCTCCCAGTGAATACAAAAGAAATTGTGTGGTCTGGTGTGGCAAGATAAGTGATCAGTGGAATGACTCAGGACGGAACATGAAGCAAGTTTCTCCTGTTTAATACTATACGATGGGCGAGGTGGGTTTCTCAGTGAGGAGTCAGTGCCAGTGTCAGCCAGGAGCCTGTGCACATGATATCCTAATATTTGCTGATTTACAATATGTTGTATAGCTGAGAAAGCGTCGGTTGGAATGAATCAAACCTATAGAAATAATAAGAAGCAGGATCATGTCTGGTCGCTGCACAAAACGCTGCATGAACACGTACAGTATATCCTTTCTATGTTATTATATACTTCATCACCTTATATATGACGCTCTTTATATTTGATCCACTCCCAGCTTATGTCGACATCTTCATTTTTGAGAAGACGGAGGGGTCAGGGGTCACCAGCAAAGGAGGGGACCACCCAGTTTTATAAACAGACATGAGTGTAGGTGTGTAGCTGTTTTTTCTTTTTTTTTTGTTCTTTTTTTGTTTTATCCCCACAGAACTGTATAATCTGAACTTTACAAATGGATAATAGTTGTGTTATACCCTGACGGGAAAGTGCATAATTTGTATTTGGAATGTTTTAAGTTATTTTATGGATGTTTCAATATTTACGCTCATCTGTCTCGGTTGTTAACATAACCTGCCATCTTTAAAGTTCACCGCTCAGTCAATAACTCAGTCCTCTCTACCAGACGTACACACACTATTTCAGCTCGAGCTGTAATCTATACCGCCTGTCGTGTTTGAAAAGGGAAATTTCAATTGCCCATTGCAGCAGAACTCAGGTCATATAATGTGATATAAATTCAAATGTGATGTTTCCCCATCAAACATAATTTGTAATCTACTGGACATAGGATTTAGTCTACACAGACGATGGCTGTCCATATAGTTTAGGTTAATCTACTATTTTGACAATGCAAACTCGAACCCCCTATGCAGACTTGCGGTGAAAAGGTTACGTCATGTGTAAATGATGCTGTGGGACAATGCTCACACAAAGAAATGTCACGAAGAATGTGAGCTGCAGAAACTGTGTTTTCACATTTTTTTGGATCTTGTGTCGGCGAAAGAGCCAAAATCCATTCCCTGTGCGGAATTTAGTTCAAGCAAGCATTTTTCAGTCTCCAAACTTGCTCCCAGGCACGAACAAACAAGTCTGTACCAGGGTGACATAGCAGCTAATGAACAAACTCTTAAGCACACATTCACTTCAGAAATCATCAAAGTAGGCTGATTCGTAATTGCTCAACAACGTGTGCAGCCATCAGCAGCAGACAGAAACATCCTGCAACACATTTGCGTGATTAGTAGCTGTGTTCATGTGCAAACACATTACAGTTAAATGTCAGCTTGAAGAACACATCACCACTTCCAGCAGTCTTTAGCGGAACCTGTCACTCAGGAAGACCACCCCGTGTTTTGCCCAGCGTGTCCATCCCACTTTTTCTCTGTGTGATCCAGTGCATGGACAGAGTGAAGGTGAGGTATAAGAGAGGCAACAAAGAAACAATGGCGCCTATGGCACACAACAAGGTTTATACGCCTCTGCCTTGTCTCGTAAGCATCACTCCACCGTTGGCCCGCGGGCAGAGTGCTCGCTGACACCTGTGTGCCGCCTTTCGTTTCTCAGTGGTGTGTCATTCACCTGCTCTCATGTTGACTTCAGGACTCTGCCTGTTGACTTGACACCGTCTTCCCCTTCTGTCTGTCACTTTCTTTTTCTCCGCATTCATTTTTTTGTTCCTCATCAACTTATGAAAGTGGATCTCTTGGGTCGTGCTCAGTAGCAGCAGTATTGCAGTATGTGTTGTCATAAACTGAATTACCCATCTAGTCATCAGACACTGATTTTGTCATCTGTTGTAAATGCAATTTATTAAACTTTATAAAAAATTACCAATTTACATTTTTTTTGTCTTTTCAAACACATTCAAGTATTACAATACTATGCGTTCATTGTATGTGTACAGTATGTATTTAGTGCTTCCGCTCCCACAATGCACATTACATGCTGTGTATAGGGCACCAACTGTCGGAGGAGCACCAAAAAATAGAAGAATGGAAAAATATCACAATCACTCATCATGACAAAAATATTTGAAAATGAAATGAAATTTAAATCTTATCAGTCGTGATCAGAAATAGTGTTCATATTTGATCAAAATAAAGTTAGATTATTATCTAATGCACCAGAGCGCGTTTGCAGCTCGGCTCTGAGTCCGGTTGTTGATCTGTGTCGATGCAGACCAGAAGTTGTCCACAATATGACACAGAGAATCCGGTCAATTTTCAAAATAAAGCACCGAATGTAGACTCCCAGCAGCCTAGACTGAATATGGAAATTCAACTAAAATGAAATTATACACCACAGCACGACGTACTCTGCAGCCTGAACACAATGTAAAGTACAGGAACAAGTCCCAGTGACTGATGACAAATAGAATGACATTTTCGGCACGCGCACAACCCACACATTAAGTCAATAGTAACAATGATGCTAACAGCATAAAAAAATAAAAATGACTTTTACTACTGTTTCCATTTGTAAATAAACACATAATTACAGCATTAACAGCATAAACTGGTTCTGGTGGTGGAAAATATGGCTGATTTTTTCCTCTTTTTGTTTTATAGCTTCATATTGCCACTGTGTTGTTATTGAAGTTGAGTTCACGTTACCTGTCATCTGTTATGGAACACTGGGAATTTGAAGGGGTCACAGGATTTTTTTGTTAGATGTTTTTTTGGAGGGTGGGGCGAGCGTCACAAATCAATTTTGCTTTGGGCGCCCAAATGGCTAGCAGCCCCGATGTATAGCAGTACATAGATAGGACTTATCGTATGTTGGCATTGGCTGTAGTGTGACAAAAATAGTACTCATGTACATGAAAGTTGTGGGAAAGTAGTGGGAAAGAAAATTCTTCCATTTTATGCATGTTTTGTTACCCAGCCTGCATCTCCTTATCGATCAATCAACCTATCACTGACCTCTTCTCATTCTTTCTGTCCTCATGTGGCAACACCTTTATACTAATCTGCATACTTCACATACCTTCACACCTCCCTTGGAATTTCTTAGCATCTTACATCCCTCAGGCAGGAGCACTTTGTTGGAAAGTGATAACATGTCAGCTCTGCCTCTTCCTGGCAGTCACACCATGCAGCTAGGTGCTAGTTATGTGCAGCCTTTTATATCCCTTTCACTCTCAGAGAACAACCCAAGAACAGCTATGAATGTCAACACAGGTTACCCAAACCCTGCTCCCCAAGGGGGTTCTTCATAACGCTGCATCCACTGAAGCTGATATGGGGCAACAGGTGTGGAAAACAGGTCTTTTTGAAATCAATTTCAATCATTTCCTCTATTAATTAGTTTGGCCTTTCAGTTGCTCATGCTGTCCAGCCTGGCAGTGTTTTTGTGTATGTTGCAGAGTGCACGTTTACTTGCCGCTTTCCTGCCCTGCAACATTCGATCATTTTTCACCCTTTGACATTTTAATACAACATTTTAGCTGGCAGTGGCCAATATACTTACACACGGTGCACTAGAGTCTGAGTCACCGCGTGTTACAATGTGTTGAATGAGAAACCGTCTTCTTTTTTTAAAAAAAGAAAAGTGTATTCAAAGTGAAGGAACGCAAACACTGACAACCATTGTGTCAGTCCGCTGCAGCTGTACTGCTCAAGTCACTTTCCTTAGTGTTTTTTTTTTCCTCTCTACAAGAGCCAAGGAGATAATGTACTTATACTCACGTAAGGTCATGAATATACACTGGTGCAGAGTGTCATTCCTGAAGAACGGGTTTTTTTGTTTCGTTTTGTTGTATCCACACCATTTTTTCCACGTCAGTGCCAGAGGTGTTTTTCAAGAAAGTCTTTGCGAGTACAGGATTTAGTTATTTCGTTGCAGCACTCTGCCATTTTACCTCCATAAGGGATGCTTTATCATGTTTTGTCCGAGGCATTGGCTCATATTTTGCAAATTTTATTCACAACCATCATGCCCACGGGGGCCGTTTGTCTCCTAAGACAAACTGTAGACACTTTTTGTAAAGTCTTTTTGTCCTTCAAGAATGTCTATTTTCTGAAACTTTGAGAGGGTAAACACATATTCTGCAGCATCTGTTATACCTGGCAACTGTATAAAATGTTACTGCGTCTGCGCCCAAGAGCACAATGAAAACGTCATTTATTTTCTTGTATCTCTTGTGTGTCTTCTCAGACGTGCTGGACAGCTTTCTACATTTCATTGTCACAGCGAGTAACTGCTTCATTCTGAAACCGTTCATACTCCACAGTAATATCAGGGGGAGTTTCTGCTATAAAACACAGGTTAACCCTAAAGGGAAACACAGACTCCATCGCATTTTATTATTGATGCAGTGAAACGTGTTGGGACTCAGGGGTCAGTCAAGACTAGAGATAAAGGTATTGCAAAACATGTCATAAACACACACTGGAGGCATGTAATTGTGTCTGCTCCATGTATGTTCATAACTTGGGCTGCCAAGTGTCTGAACTGTACAAAAAAAGGGAAAAAAAAACAAAAAAACACTGTGCACTGCTGACAATGATTGGCGTGTTTTTTTTCTGCTGTTGCTTTCACAGCAAACTCACGGATTTAATGCTGTTGCTGTAAATAATAGTGGAGATTGAGATGCAAAATCACCATTCATTAGTTCATTCATTAGGCACTCACATACTCCTTGTACCGGTATGTGGAGATGAGTGTGATAGCATCACCAGAATGGGTAACGGTGAAGCTCAAATTTTTAGCTTTTTAATTTCCTCCTCTTTTCTACTTCAACAAGTCCAATCTTTGAATATTCTGAAGGAGTTTTGTTACCATGCAGGGTCTTGTCTGGCTCTCCTACAGCAGCGGAGCAGTGGCTCAATAAGGTGTTTTCTCATATGGCTGAACGTGTTGCCTGATCATTAACCAGCCACCGTGCAGAGAAAGCCCCATTGTGGCAGCTCGAATCTTCAATCAAACCCTTATGGTCACTCCACAAAGACCGTGGCTGCACCTGAGAGAGCTTTGGTTCATAGCTCAGCTCACTGCCATCATTACTGCAGCTGATGCCTGAACCCGCCCTCCCTCCTGTGAGTGTTCGTATCTCCCGTTGTTCTCAGATATGTGGAGGAGATTCGGTTTGGGTTCAAGCTGTTGTGGCTTATTAATGTATAAATCATGTTTTGTCCCAGACTGTATCTGGCTCCCCTAAGACAATAAGTGTTTACTTATTCATTTACCAGGAAGGGAAAAATCATGCTGTATTGTTGTCTGGGGATTTTCCTGAAGTTAAAATTATCTGTGAAACTGAAAGAGAAAAGAATGATCATAATAATCAACAATAAGCAACTGCCTTTAATTGATCAGTTTCATTCAGCTATCATTGCATTTTTGCAATGAGTGAGAAACAAGAATAAAATGTACACCTGTTTCAAAACAGCCTCCCACAGAATTATCACCAAGATGCTGTAAATGAACACAGGAAATTTCATTACTTATACATTTAAAGTAACTGGTGCCACATTATACATCAGTGCTAAACCGTGCACAAGGGAGGATTTAATGATTTAGATGATGACAAACAATGTCAGGCAGCATCACTCATCCTCCACGTTTCAATGCCGTTTGTCTTCTAACGTGTCTTTCATGTGTTTCCAGGTTTCCTCCCGTTAGTGAGCTGGCTCCAGTCAGCACATCAGTCGGGACGATTCTCGCTGCTGCAATCAACCAGACCATCTTCTACTCCATTGTGGCAGGAAATGATTTAGGTATTGGGCTATCATATGACACAAAGGCTTCAATTTAAATTTTATCTTGCAAGAATGTTCAAGAGGTGTTTATGATGGGCCAGGTGCATTGTTTAGAGTGGAGAGGAGCTGTACAGAGATATCTTCAATACGCCTGAAGAAGACAGCAGGTTATTTTGAAAGTTTGCAAATCACAGCCATTTGTGCTCTGTCTGTCCTGATGTGCAAGAGGGAATTGTCCTGTACAATGAAAACTTGCTGATAAATTCTGAGGGAATTGCAGTGAGAGAGCGTGAGAAGGAAAGTGTGAGGTCTTGTGGGTTGACAGAAGGAGAGGTGCAGAGTTTTAAAATGCACCAGGATGTTTTTTCAGTGAACTTATTCAATCCAACCATTTCCACACATTATTGCAGTTTGCAAGTTTGAGACATGAGGAGAAGGTTGCATGAATGTATGCGCTCAGTTTTT
>CAAKHB010002014.1:39238-56072 GCA_901007665.1 Aeoliscus strigatus | reverse complement strand
GCTGTACAGAGATATCTTCAATACGCCTGAAGAAGACAGCAGGTTATTTTGAAAGTTTGCAAATCACAGCCATTTGTGCTCTGTCTGTCCTGATGTGCAAGAGGGAATTGTCCTGTACAATGAAAACTACAATGAAAAAAAAAGGAGAGGTGCAGAGTTTTAAAATGCACCAGGATGTTTTTTCAGTGAACTTATTCAATCCAACCATTTCCACACATTATTGCAGTTTGCAAGTTTGAGACATGAGGAGAAGGTTGCATGAATGTATGCGCTCAGTTTTTACATCAGTCGCAGTTTAAGTAGTTTGCCTCCTATGTCCTCACTAACGAGGACAGACAAAGCCAAACCACCTGCTGTGGACATCTGAACCTTATCAACAAACCAGCGCTCTCATCTGTTCTGCAGTCAGATCTTCATTCATCATGTCGGCTTTTTTTTGTTGTTGTGTTTGTTTATCCATGATCGTTTGCTTGCAGGTCATTTCCGCGTCAACAACAGGACAGGCGTCATCTCTACTGCAAAGCTGCTGGATTTTGAAAACGTGACCAGCTACGTCCTCAGGGTCCAGGCAGACTCCATGCTGGTTGTCATGTCCAACCTGCGTGTGCCCTCCAAAAGTAAGAAACAGCCGGCGATGAAGGGGTTATGTCTATTCACTGCATGTTTGTACATCACCGCATGATGTAGCATATCCAGCGACCTGCCTTTTTGTTGTTTCAATCTATTTGTGTCCAGTAAACTACTTTACTGGATCAAAACAATACCGATGGTTTGTATGTTGTAGTTTGCATGTTTCATTCTTTCGTTCCACTCAGGCAGCTTTCACTTCTCACCATTCAGTCCTTTAAAATCTAACATTTCATTACATAATTGAACTCAGCTGCCAACAAAGTTATTAGCACCTCGTCCAGACCTAAACTGCTGCGCTGCTGCTACAATGTCTCATCGAATGAATTCAGGAAGGTGATCTGTGTGGTTGTTTTGCAGAGATGCACAAGTAGATAAATGTTCTGTCCAAGGATGAGTTTGAAGGTTCATTGCCAGATGATCCGGCAAGCTGTGTGTCTGAAGAACACTGAGTTCTGTTGACTGTGTGCTTTGATCACCAGCTTTCACCTGGACAGTTTATGAAAAAAATGTTTGTATAATGAAGGTCGGAGTGCAAAAAACAAATGACATCTGTACGTCCCTCTTTTGTCCACTTAAGCCATCAATGAATAATCAGAGACTTCCTCCGCTCGCTTCTCCGCTGCCTCGTCCATACTGATGAGCACGTACTACTCAGGCACATACACACAAAAGAGGTAAAGTGAAGGACTGAATCGCTGACATCTCAAGGCTAACACATACTTCTGGCAGACTCTAGAGAAACCGTTTGTTTTCTCACATGACAATCACAATGACAGGAACCGTATTTCCTCTCATTCATGAATCTTTATCGAGTTTGTCAGAGCTTTGCTGGACTGATTTGTCCAATCTGCTGTGCGGGGACCGAAGCACTGAGCAGAACAGAACGTTTGTGTAGTGATGTGTGCAGACATTTGAACACATATAGTGATGTTTCATAATGCAAATTAAAACCAAAAATAATTACACAAGTGTTAAATGCACCAAGTGATAATGTGTTGGTGGCAGTCACTGATCTCAGCGGACCCATTTCTATCATGCATCTTCACGAGTGTGCGTGAGAATGAGGGGGAGAGAGAGAGAGAGAGACTCTGTTTATGTCTATGTGTCTTGATATTCCAAAGATGGAAGAGAGCCACTTGCTGCAGACCTCTTCTCCGTCCCTGGGGTACTCCCTCTCTGTCTCACACTACAGCTTTTGTGCAAGTAATTTGATGTGCAGTTTTTTTTTGTTTGCCCCAATTCTCCTGCTGCATCCTTAGCTCCAATGCCACATGATTTTTGTCTGCCACCAGAAGAAAAAGGTTCCTTGACATAGCTTTTTTTTATTCTCTTGTCACAGAAGCTGCATTGCCGAAAGGTTTTTTTATGTTGTAGGGTGTTGTATGCTGTGACAAATTAGGGTTTGGGACGTTTATATTCAGGACTCAAAGGACAGGATGGAATAGGATACACAAGCCAAAAATAGTAATTTGATTTTTTTTTTCATTACTTGATCAACATCCCTGTAACATTATCAGCTACTCTTCAGATGAATATTCCCACATATGCTTTTCCATGCACATTTGTTTTACAGATACTGAATCTCTGTGAAACGTGTATTCTCCACACGTGTCTTATGTTATAGTTTATTAGGCCGATGTCATGCTGCCACCTTTTTGCACATCAATCGCTCCTTTCAACACTGTGGTATTTCGTCTAATTCAGTTGTGCCACAGCATGATGCTCAGAATGTGGAAGATCTTTTACGTAGATATTTCAAAAAGTAATGAACAGCACCATCACCACTAACTATAATACAATAATAATGGATGAGAAGGTGCTTTTAAAAGGTTGGTTCAAAGAAAACCTTTCTTTGTACTTTCTTAGTTCTGGCTGAGGATTCAGTCAGGACTGTAAAACCTCATTGGTCATTGCGAGTTCTCATTTTCAAATAAACAAACAAAAAAAAGAAATAGCAAAACTTGTTATGGTAAAATTGAGGGTTTAGATTATATGAATATGAAAACTCTTTGATGACACCCATTACAAAATATTTTCAGAAATGATTTTGAGTTGTTTGATGTTGTGGACCAACTGATAACCGTGGAAACATTTTATTGACATGAAATTCGGGGGGTAAATTATGCAATGAGATAACTTTGGGATGATGATTAGATGTGGACTTTGTGGACCACGATGAAATCTCTTGGACAGATGTGTCCCAGTTCTTGTCTCCTGCTGGGTGATTAGATGTGTGGAATTGTGTCATTCAAGCAAACTAAACGAATAATTAGAGCAAACTGTTGTGAATAATTCAGGAAAAAATACCAGCAACCACCGCGGAACAGATTAATTGCTGAAAGAAGTATTTTGTATTTATTTTGGTGCTGTTTCCTTTTTTTCAGCTAATACAGCCAAGGTGTTCATTGAGGTGCGGGATGAGAACGACCACCCTCCCGTCTTCTCCAGGAAACTCTACATCGGGGGTGTAACTGAGGACACCAAGCTCTTCAGTTCTGTGCTCAAGATAGTGGTAAGAAAATAGCAGCTCTAGTTGGGTTCTTTTTCAGTAAACAGAGTAAGACGGCAACTAAAATGCCTGATTTCCATTTCTTCAACACGTACCCTGCAGCCATGGTGGGAGAATTCATCCGCTACGCTCTCTGCAGCAGTTTCATATCCTCCCCGTATCTCTTTCTACATCTCTTCAATTTCACCCTCACCACTGTCTTTTCCATGAGCAGGTGGGATCCGGGTGAACTTAGCGGTGTAATCTCAGTATGCTCAAAGAAGCATAGCGGGACATCCTGTCAGGTTTATCAGCCCTTTTTGCTGAGGAGGTTTCCCGTTGCCATGCAATGTGCTTTACTGTATTTTCTTTACTGTATATGTGGATGGGTGAACGGGCTTCTGTTTGTGTCAAGAGTTCACAAAACCAAAATGCTAGATTTCACAGTCCATGAATGATTGGATGCATGAAAACACACTTGTTAATGTATTAAATACAGGGCTAATACATATTATCTTGTTGGAGTTTACCAGCTTGGCATTCTGGTAGTGACAAGTGGCCACTCTGTGAAGCACATGAAATGAAACGTGATGTATTTAACAAAGACTTGGTACTACAGTTTGAAAACTTGGGAAACTGAGGTAATAGATAAAGTGACTCATAGAAATGCAGACCAGCCAAAACAAACGTTGAGTCCCTGGCTGGTTCCCGTATATGTATAGTTCACCAACAGGTGATTGTATCGTTTCCCTATCATTTCTCTTTTCATTTACTGACTCATAAACATTATTTCCCAGAGTGCCAATAACAATTTTTCAAAGTTACCCCTACAGAGAAGTTGCTGCTTTACGGCACATACCCAGTGAGGCCATCTTATGCTGATGCAGCCGTTTGACTATGTCTCTGCTTCCCCATTTTCCTCCGTCTGCTGTTGAAGAGAGGGAGAAAAAGAGCTTGTTGCTATTTATCAGTGTCACTCACGACACAGCTGCATCCTGAAAATTGATGCCTGTGTTTGAGCTCCGCTGTCAGTGTGAAGGTGTGCCGCAAAGGTCAATGGTACAATGACATTCAGCAGTTTTACTAGTTTTTTATGGCGTAGACCCCTTGTAAATTATGCACAGTTATGTTTCTTAAAATAATTTGTGTAACTTATTCTTGCCAGATTATTAAAAAATGTAAGACCCAAAATTATGAAGGCAGAATTTCATCTTCTTATTATTACAACTACTTACCCTGGGCCGGCTTCAGCAGCCACATGGAGTCACCCCGTATAATATATCAGCCTTCAGCTGCAGCTTGTGTCAGCGACTTTGTGTGTAACGTAACACCTGAATGAACAATTATCTCAGTGAACATTGGGTTGGTACATTAATTAGATGTGACATGGTTACAACGTAACTACACAGAGGCAGCAAATAAAGGGTGTGTAAACCTTCAATTCACGGACGACTCTGAACGTCTCTCTTTTTTTATTGTTGATCATGTGATAGGATGACTGCACCACGGCGGAGTCCGCCCTGTTCTCTATCTCGTCAAGAATATTACGCCTCTAGCCTCACTCGGTTCTCTGGCATGAGGCATTTTTTTATATCAGTAATTTCCTGTCATATCACTGACTGAGATGAAGCCTGATACATCATGGTCAGGAGCTCAGGCAATGGACGCTGGAGACCCCAAGTCAACATATTGTTGTCAGCACATGTTTTCATTCTACTTTTCACACTGATGTTTCCTGACTAACATTTCTACAAATGCATTTCAGGCCACAGATAAGGACACTGGGAATTACAGCGCCATGGCGTACCGCCTCATCATCCCACCCACAGCCGAGGGACAGGACAGCTTTGTCATAGAGACGTATACTGGTATCATCAAGTCAGCCATTATGTTTCGAAACATGCGTCGGTCCTACTTCAAGTTTGAAGTTATTGCCACCGATGACTATGGAACCGGTCTCAGCAGCAGCGCTGATGTGGTGGTGAGTATCCACGTCTTTGTTTGGAGAACTTTAAAAACAATGAATCAATATATCATTGTCATTATGTTGGGCAAATCCCCCTCATCCCCGCTTGTATTTCTGTGCCAAGAATATAAATCAGCAGCTCAGTATTTTTGTAAAGGTCATTATGGGACCATTATATTGTGTATTTGGATGATTTCCAACACACAATTCAAATCAATGAATCTTTGTGATGCAGAAACTCTTCAGTTCAATCAGACGGGATGCCGAACAGTGGGCTGTAACCAGGGACAGCCAGGACCTGTGTTACAACCAACAGATCAGTTTTATTTTTGTTGATCACGTCAGCGGTACACCAGTAGGATGTTGAAAGGGTTTGTGTTCGGCCCCGGGAGCGGTGGACTAGTCTGCAGTGTCACCTTTCAGTGATACCGGAGAGCTGTATTAGAGAATTCACAGATATCAGTGTCCTGTGCATACTGTTGTGTATGTATCGAAGTGCTGAAGGAGTCCAGAACTTACTCAAGTCACCAGACATGAACATGAATGATCTCAGTGGTCTCAACCACTGATGTTCTTGTGGATTTTTTTGTTTGTTTTTTTCAACCTGGGAACTTAAAGTTAAAGTTGCACCCCAGTTCTGAACGACCGTCTGGAGACATTTTGTATTTCATTTTTGTTCTTGTGTGCTGCCAAATCGATTTCACCAAATTCATCAATTACTTTGGGTCAATGCTGTATGATGAAATGAAAGCATAGGATCTACTGTTTTTGAGAAAAGCCAGAACAACTTGATCGGCAGCATAGCGTGCAATGCTAAATATTTGAATGCTGCACAGCTGCTTGTTTTTCTATCAATCTGACTTTGGCACAGCTGCTGCACTAAATCTTGTGTCCAGTTTGTATTATTCCACTCACTCCGTGGCCTCGGCTACTAGTGCAGGTCCCAATTAAACTCTTATTTTTGTCAACGTTAACTATGTGACAATCTGTGTGTGTGCGTTTCCCCCAATAAATTCCCAATGAACGTGTGGTGGTTGCACTCAGCTTTCCCCAGTTCACTGTTTATCTGTCCTGGCTGCGAGCAGGCTTGTTTTTTTTGTTTCAGTGAAATATGTCTGGCTAACAAGCTTCTAACGAGACAGAAGGAGGGTCTGGGACATTGCCTGGATATGTGAGAACAGCGAGTACTTAACCATGGTGCTTGTTAATTTTCAAGGGGCAACCTAATTTCACAGGAACCGCATGGGAGATTTGGCTTCAGCGCTCAGGTGCTGTTGTCTATGCAGTTGACTGTGGCATCAGAATTAGGACCTGTTAAGTTTCCCGCATGGCGCCATTATCCACAGGCAATTAGAGGATGCACAGAAAGAGGCATTTGAGTGAATCGACCAGACTCCCCATGTAAACAACTGACTCTCTTGTTTGCCGTCTGGTCTGTTTTACCCCTCTGTCTGTTTGTCTCTCTCTATCCAACTCACAGGTGTCCGTGGTCAATGCATTGGACATGCAGGTTGTTGTATCGACAGTCCCACCCACTGTAGTGGAAGAGAATAAGGAGGAACTCATTCGGTAAGGCCACATTTAGGGAGATAGAAACATTAAGTCATACCAAATGATCGATGCTACAGAATGAGTGGACATGCTTAATGTAGCATCTGTACAATAGAAGCTAGTTAGTAGATTGTTCACGGCTTTGCTGGTATTCATAGAAAATGGCATTCGTAGATCAGTAGAAAACATTGTTCTGCTGAGTTTGTGTCTGAATGCTGTCTGGTGTCCTTGTGCACATTAATTACTGGCAGAAACCCACTGAAACATCTTTTGCCCAATTAGTCAATCTGAAAGGCAAATGATTGATTGTTGATTTTTAAGAGCTTGCTGTGTCTCCGCTCACACAAATGACACCGCTCTTTAAGCAGAAAAATACACACTTCAGTCCTGCTAAACCCCAACAGTGATGTCATTGAAGAGGTCTGCTGTGTGCTGGCGATGCTCGATCGCTTTCGCCCAAAGTGTTTATCCAGCTTGGCAAACGGAGGCAGCAAGACTCTGGTTCATTAGCTGTAATTTCAGGTGTGGATTTCTCCCTGCCCGAAAAGGATTATTGGAGCCCAACTTTGCCAAGACCCAGTGTGGAGCGGCAAACTGCTGCCCGATGGGAAAATCGTTGCCTGAGTGGAGTATTTCACATTTGTGGCTGTCTTACTATTACTTTTACTGAGGCAATGGGAGCCCAACGTGTGGCTTCTAAAAAGTCAAGATATGAAGTTTTTAGTATTTTTTTCTTTTGTTGTTGCCTCTACCGTTTACCTGTGGCTTTTGTGTTCATTTCAGTATTTTGGAGCGTCACGTCCAGGATCAGATTCCAGGCGCCAAGGTAATCGTGGAGTCCATCGGGCCGCGTCGTCATGGTGATGGCTTTGAGCTGGAGGACTACAGCAAGTCAGACCTGATGGTCTATGCCATTGACCCGCTCACAAACCGGGCCATTTCACGCCAGGAGCTCTTCAAGTGAGTGGGTGAATTTCATTACAAGAAGTCCAGTTCACCGTTCTGGTCTAAATTGTTGCTCTGTGCTGCGTGATTTTCCTGCAGTCGTTCCTTAGCCTCTGTCCTTTCAGTGAGTCAGCAACTATCTCTTTCTCAGGCTCCCCTCGGCTTTCACTTCTACGGTATTGTAGCTTTTGCAATGGTTCAACTGTTTTTTTTTTCTCCAGAGGCTTTTGATTATCCTGAAGATGCACCGAATCTGTCATATGTCAGGGGCAAATATAAGGGAGGAGAAAAGAAGGGTGGGAGACAAAGAAAGAGTGGGGCAAGGACTAATTCAATCTATCAACCTGTCACACCAGTGTCCCAAAGTTGTTCCAAGAGCCTGAAGATGTGCCGGCAACACATTTTATTCATGGAGGTAGAGGGACTATTCCTGTGTTTTGTTTGTTCCATCTCGTGGAGGCTCTGCCACATTGAATGTCACCCCAGATTAATCTACAGCATTACATCAGTTCTGCTGCAAGCTTGAAGCGTTTATCATAAAACAAACTCTATACCAGCCATATTCCAGTGTGAGTGCATATAAAGTATGTCTAATGTAACAAAGCTGTTATTTTGATGCATTCTATGTATTTAAAAGACTAGATCTCAAGCAGCATAGAAACCTCCAATACCACCAGAAAGCTTTGGAGAAAGCTACATTTTCTTCTGTTTTTTTTCTGTTAAAACAGTAATCGTATACGTCATGTGACTGAAGGATGTCAGAAGGTCCTGTGTTTGCTATAGTGCATACATGCACTATTACTTTTATCGGGTTTTTAAAAAGACATCTTTGGTACCAGTTTCTAATCTCATACTCTTGCACGTTGATCAGTAAGAAAATCCTGATCTCAGTCCTTCCGAAATACATCACCATTCTCCTGCTCACCTGACAATGAATACATTGTTTCAGCTTTTAGTTATTAACAGTTTATTACAAGAGACTGTGACACTGATTTAATTTGGAGATGCACCATTTAAATGTCATTTCATTACCACTGTGTCCTCCCATCACACATAACCTTATAAAGTTTTGGGAGGTGGACCACAAGGTAGGTGGCTTTTGTGCCAGAAAAACTGCTTTTTCAGACGTAAACCCAGAGCCAATATTGCAAGTGGACACTTCTGAGAGAAGGAAGCGGATTTTTGAAGAGGCTTACAACATTCCCATTTCAATAAGAGTCCGCTCCCTTAGATACAGATGCTGTCAGGGAAATCATTTAGAGGGGAAAGGCTTTTTATACATGCAGCGCGTGTCTGCCAATGTTTTGGGGTAATTGCATGTTCTATATCTGTGACTTTGCTGTCACAGATAACAGACGGGAGCGAGAGGGAGACAACGCAACAAGGGGCCTCTTGCATTATAGAGTGTCCTTATGCCACCTTGAATATTGCAGTCTCTACCATGTCAGCTCTTCAGAGGATAGATTGCCAGAAAGGCGGGTTAATAACCTTCATTTGCTCTCTTTTATTTACCTGTAGGAAAACAAAAATGACAGTAACTGGATGTGGCCACGGGCTCACTCCTTTGTGTTCCAGAATGTGCAAGAGCCACTTTGGAACAGTTGTTTTTCATTATTTAATAAGACTGGAACGAGAGTGTGTTGTGCTAATTGACTTCCTACTCTGAGTGTGCGTGAAACACTGACAAAATATGAGAACCTTTTTAGTGACACATTACATACACAACTAACAAGACAAGTACATATTATGAGTTCTGATATTTGCAGGTGAAGTCAGCGATATTCAAGAGTTAGCAAACTGAACCAGCGTGTGTGTTCTTCTCCTGCTCACATAATGTGAATCCCAGATTTCTCGATGGGAATGTGCTGGAGATCAACAAGGAGTTCCAGCCGTACCTAGGCGAAGGCGGCAGGATCCTCGAGATCCGCTCGCCGGACATCGTCGCCAGCGTGAAAAAGGCAGCCCAAGCTGTCGGCTACACAGAGGGAGCTCTTCTCGCTCTGGCCATTATCATCATCCTCTGCTGCATTCCTGCCATCCTCATTGTCATGGTCACCTACAAACAGTGAGTACCCTTGCCCGTCTGTGATTTACAACAACAATGTAAGAGGGGGATACATTTTAACTAAGCGGACCTGCACTGGGAGAAGTTGAGCGTGTTAACAATAAAACATTTTTCTTGAAATGTAATACACTGTTTACATCCTGCGCACTGTGGGCTGGAAGAAAAGAGGCTGAAAACCACAAACAGCATTGCTGAAAAGAGTATTTGTCAAGTATTTAAGATAAACAGAAAGCCCTTCTCGCTCTGTTGCTGCGTTTTGTTTGTGTGTGTGTGTGTGTCTCTCCTCTCTCTGTCTCATCAGACATGCTGACTGCGCACTCTGCTGGGCTAATCTCCCTGCTCATGCTCTGTGAAAGCAGATTAATTAGTACTCATTTGTGACAAATATCTACAGCCAATTGTGACCGTCACAGTGCATCTTCACGCTGCTTAATCATTTCTGCATGACACACACACACACAAACACAATAAACAGTGCAGGCTATTTCATTCATACTAAAACACTGCTGCTGACACAAAACTGTTTACGGCAACACCCAGAATGGGGGTCAGTTGAAGTCAGTATTCACGGCTCAAATCATCGGTATGCTGTGAATGTTCCACAAACTATGATGTTGGGTAAATATTTAGACGTGGCAGATGGACGGAATCGTCTGACTGCAGCAAATGCACAGATTGAACACACAGTACAAAGCTGCTGCTGCTGACATCAGACCTGACTCACAAACTGTCACGGCAGATGGTGCTTTGTTGGTGCCATTACATTATATTGGTCAAATTAGAGGATTTTACAAAACAGGTTCTCCATTGTCTATGTCAACATTATTGTCTTTTGCACCTAAATTTGGGAATTCATGTAATATTGAAAACATATTCATGCAGCGTAATCGAATTTTGCTGTGAATTAGTAATGGGATGAAGCATGGAGATTCACCATGGATACTTGAGGATGGGTTCTGCTGAGTGCCTCTTCCTGTGCACTGAAATCAGGGACAGTATGTAATGTTTAAACAAAGACGGCATGACTAATGTTCATTATTTTGTTCTTTTACCACATGTATTTGCATTTTAAAGAGACCCTCTAATACTAAATATGTCTTAGACTTGATATTAAACTGGTGCTTTCTAGATATATGAATATAAATATAATAATCAACCTTTTTTCCCCTTGTCTCTCTCTCTCTTCATTGCATCGACACCAGATTCAAAGAGTAAGTACATTTTCTTCTTCAAGATTTTTAAGTGACTGTTCTTTCATCACTTGGCATGCTCGAGAGAAGTGCAATTTAGCTTGATCAAATTATTTATTCATCTTTAAAAGCAATAAGAAATACATGCTGACAAGTGCCACTTTCAGCTGATCTTGTAGGTTACTGAATGAATGTTTAATAATGCCCAAAGGTTCCTTTTCATGTGGAAAATCTCACAAAATCCAAAGGAAAATCCACCCAAAGTCTACAACACTTAAAGTTCTGTGCTGATCCTATCACTCAACTCAAATAATTGTAACTCCCTTGCCAGCTGTCTGATCTATTTCTTTTCTTTTCTATTTCCTGAGTCCTAATATTCCGAGCATAAGCTGTTCATACATGAATTAAAAAGAAAAAGGATTGTAACTGTAGAAGTCAGTGCTGCAGAGCCAATCAGCTGTAAGTGTCATGAGAAGTTGGAATATTTATTGACTTATCAAGGAACAAAACATTGGCACAATCACGTGATGACATGAATTCAAATGAGTAAGCCATATTTGTTGTTTCCAGTGACATTGCTTGTAATTCATGAGCATGTTTGGGAACTGGACTTAACCATCCTACGTGATGTTTTACATGTCATAGACATAAAATATGAATTCATGCTACCTGTATGTTAGCATATTCAGTTCTAATCGTCCAAACATCTAGCTTTGAATGAATCAAGTAGTATCTTTAGTCTTACCACCAGCGACTGGCTGTCACTCATGTCTTCCAAAATGCCTTGTGAAAACACTTAATTTATTCATGGTAGAGACTTCATGTATTATTGATGTGCCAGGCTCCTGCTTGTTTTTCTAACCAGACTCTTCTTAACAACCTCTAAGAGACACAGCGGTATTTGGGGTTGATTTTTGTGTATATACTGTATGTATATATGCGTGGCCTTTAGTGTGTATACTAGGAGCACCGGTCTCTGTGACTGTAAATGATGATGCTTTGCACAGACGACAAGCAGAGTGTGCCAAAACTGCCAGGATTCAGATGGCGTTACCACCAGGTGGGAAAGCAGCTCCGGCCAGCGGTCCCGGAGCCAACCTTTATGAAGAGCTCGGGGACAGCAGCATGTGAGTCAACCCTGATGTTTACCATTATTTTTCCATCCAACTCACCCTTCCCATTACTTCTTAAACTCGATGAATGCTCGTACTTCCCCCGTTCCCCCCGACCTTTGTCTTAAAATAATGACGGGCAGCTCTGCATGTGTCTCTACAAAATCCCCCATCAGACATCAGACATATTAGTGTTGCATCATGAGATAGCTCTGCTCTTGGCCTTGGTAGCTATAATCCACTTTAGATGTCTGCAAACAATGTACGCTGCTGTGCAGAGGTTTTTTTTTTTTTTGGTGACATGTGTGGGTTCAAACATGAGTCTCAATAAGGTAAGAGTTTATAAAAGACCCTCCAGCTTACCGTAAATAGATAACAATAGGCTGTCCTTATATCGACTTAATGTGTTTTGCTCTTGGCAAAGCCAGTGTCCCATTAATACCTTTGAAATAAATTAGGTTGAACTGAAACTGTTTAATCATTGTGATTCCTGGAATGTGACTACTGACTTCACAACTTCTGTTTGGAAAAAAAAAATCTTTCATCTGTAAAAAAAAAAAAGAGAAGAAACAGATGTTGTCATCTCTCGACAAGCAAAAGCTTTTGATGCTGTAGCAGGAGAAGCCCTCCTGGGGGCTGAGTGTTGCGTATTTGGGGACTATTTTCAGTCAGCGCTAGTAACAGGAGGAGCTGGTCCTAGCGACAAACCTCTTCAACACCTATTTTTCCTGAGTAAAAGATGTTCAGTGTATGTGCTTTACTCATTCACCCACCACAAACGCCCTCACACACCCCACCAAACCCAACCAACCAAATCGAAATCCTCTATCCTCTAACATGTTATCCCCAGTCTTCTTACCATCTGTCTGTGTTTATCCTTCTCATCATTTCTATCCCCCGTCTCTCTGGATTCAGACTGCAGTAAGTAATCTTAAAACATAATATATATATATATACATACAGGAAATAAATCTGTATTAGTCGTAGATGTAACACAGCAGTAGGCCCTTGTCCTCCCTCTTGGTTCTAGTGTTTAGTTTTTTTGAGACTATGATAAGTATGTTGTGGTATAGATTAATCTAAACTAATCTAATTACTCTTGGTAATGCTCTAGGTGTATGATGTTCCATTGGGTAGATCCCTTTGCTGAGGGCTCGACATTCAGACCAACAACCAGTTGAAGGCAATCATAACGGGTTGAGATGGGTGTGATATTAAGTGTTTTTTCAATCAGGACTAAAAGCGTTAATAGTGACGTAAAATCTGCAGACACACCCTATTATTGATTGTTTACTGCTTTTAACTCGTCCGCTGTGAAAAGTAAATTTGTCCTCCACTTGAAATAACATCTCCGACAGGCAGACGGAGCCTTAATGTTGAGCCCTGCTTTATGTCTCCTCTGTCACTACCCATTAGACATCCATGTCCTTTTTGTTTTCTTTTGCCCTCTCCTTCACATCTCTTAGTATTATGAGTGATGGCATATTGTTCAAGTATGTGCCGGTTACTCATATCACACCGTACCCTTGGATTACAGCTCTCATACTGCCACAAACATTGGCAGGCTGATGCTGATGCTGCTGATAACAGAGGCGCAGTGATAGTCGCAGTAGTTAGTGATATTCTATTAGCGTGTAAAAAAAAAAAAAATCATAGTTCTTTTGCTTTTCCTCTCACCTTTTTCCTTTCCTTTGTACTCCCGTGAGACTTCTTATTTCACTTGTTTTCAAGTCTTTTTTTTCTTCTTCACCTCCACCTTTACTGGGGCAGGGCTAAAAAGTCTGTCAGTGAAGAGGCCAACCATCAGAGGATTCTTAGTACCTTTGCCTGTCGCACCATTACCGCCCGCAGCAACGGAGGACTGCATGTCAACTTACCCAAGTCAGGGAGCAACGTGACCTTCCTTTCAGACTGCAACCCGCTCACCACCCACAACCCTGTTTACGATGACAACAGTCCTCTCAGCAGTCCCGATGTCAATACGCGGAGGGAAAGCACTTCTGAAAATCGATTCTCCTTCTCTCCTACTGTCTCAGACGGCTCGGGGTTTGTCTGGTCGATGCCTGCTCGCATTCATGGAAACCTCCAGGACTGCTCTGTACCTAGGAGACGAGCTCTGATGGACCCGTCTGATTGGGAGCTTCGGCTCCTCGAAGCATCCATAAAACGCAGGCATCGGCCGGAGAGTTGTGACACGCTCCCTCTTAGCGGCAGCACGGAGACCAAGTTGTCAGTTCGTGAGCAGGCCAGGCAGTATGAGCAGCAGGCCCTCCAGGAACACACCCTCAAGCAACTGCGAGACTCCCAAGGCTCGCTTTCGCCCATACTTGTCAGGGACAGAGATGGCACTGACATTCTGGAGGTGTCCTCAGACACCCTGCTCTCCATCATGGATTACCCCTACAGTCGGACCTCTGTTGGCAGGGACGACCCCCCCAACATTATTATTACTCAGGGAGATGACTCATGGCCCTTGACTAGCCAGAAACCCACCCCCCCTATCCTGAGGAAGTTCAGCAACAGCATCTCCAGCTACATGACAGTGCAGCCATGTCATATAACTGTTGAGATCATACCAGACCCACCAGAGAACCCAGCACCTCCTCCTCCACAGCATACACGTCCACCTTCCCCATCTTCACCTCCGGTTTCACCCCCCCCTCCATCTCCACCTCCATCCCCACCGTCCTCCCCGCACCTTAAGGAACCCCACCTCACCTCCCAGTCCACTCCTCCCCCTATCAATAAATCAGTTTCTCCCCCACCTCCACCACCTCTTCCTCCCTCAACTGCTATTGATCAGATGCGGCCAGTTGTCCAGTTTGTCCCAACCTCTTTGCCGCTGGCGTCCTCACTTCGCCCCGTTTCAGAACGGAAACACGTGTCCTCTCCTCTCCCTGGGCAGACTGACACTGGGAGGAAGGAGCTCAAAGGGATCCTGAAGAACATCCAGAATCTAGCTGACATAGAGAGGTCTGTTGCCAATATGTACAGCCAAGTAGACAAAAACTGCAAGGTGCCCAAGTTTAACAAGAAGCCACAAGTGACTGAGGAATCGGAGGATGCTAACAAACAGCAAGGCTCTGATGTTTACGATGAGCAGAGCACGCCAAAGCCAGCCAACTCCAACTCTGCAGCTCAGATCAACACAAGTGTGAAATCAACTAAAAATGGGACAAGTCAACTTAAGATGGCAGAAGACGTTCAGCAGATGAGCCAGAACTCAAGCAGCCTGAACCCAGCTGATCCCACTGAAGACTCTCAGTCCACAGAGTTCTGATTCTTTCTGTGCATCATATACTTATTCTTGTTATTTCCATTTACATTTCATGCCTCTTTTCTTTTTCTACCTTTGCTAGTTTTGCATATATATATATATATATATATATATATATATATATATATCAACCCAAATCATGGTTGACATCTAGACACATTGCTAGTGTTTAGGTTTTAAAGATACTCAGTATTTTGTGGGAAAAATAATATTTTAGTGCCTCCTGCCAAACATGTCTTCAGCTTTGCTACACTGATTGTACAATATGCTCATAGGCTTGAAACAGAACATAAAAGAATATAACAGCTGGACTCAGTGGACTTGCGTGTTTTTAATTACCTGAGAAATATCAAACGCATCACACGCATGCACACACACACGCACACACACACTCATACACCCATCATCATCGTCATCATCATGTAGCTCCTATGTTAAGAGTCACTTAGTGACATCAGTATAAAGAACGTAATCCTTGTGAGCACCAGTTACCATGACGCCCTTTTTTTATTTTGTGTCAGGCAGACTTCAGCTCCAGTTGGGGAGGTGACAGCCTGCAAAGAGGGCTAACAGAAGATCAACGGGATCTTTTCTAAACACCAAATTATACAAAGCTCATGGAGTCCCAGAATTGTGATATCAAGCTGTAAATTACAATAATAGGTCTCCTTTAACAAAACCGCTTTAAGTAAATTCCACTAAACACCAAAGTTGATGAAAATGCTACAACCCTGGGGTGTGTTTCATGAGCCATTTCCTAACTGCATATTGCTATTTTTTTTCCTTCTCAAAGATAAGAGAATGGAGAGCGATAATGCTGTAGCTCCATGCAGTTTCTAAATGAGTCAAAAGAATGTCTTATTCAAATGAGGGTAAATTACCATAACTGTTTAGAATCTCCCAGTGGTATGCAAATTCTGTGGAATAATCTTTGGAGTATTCAGGATGATTACATAATTAATTTGATGAAACATACTAGGAAGTTGTAGCATTAATTTAGGCTTATGTAGAATGTATTATGCATGTGTATATGTGTATGCAGGTGTATTTAAAAGGCACCGGATACAATGATTAAACTACAAAATCAGTCTCTGTGCAAGTGAACAATGGTACAATGCAGTTAATGCATGTTTATATATGACTTGCAAAACCACCTGCAGTAAATCATGTTCTTTACATTTACTTCAGCTACACAGGAGCTTGTGTTCCCTGGCAGGCTGGTGTTGAATAGGGAGGAAACCTCAGGGGACCCTGTCAATGCACATGTCCACAGAGATCTTCCCAGCATGATGAAGTAGTCACTGTGATGTTCAGCTGCACACTTGAAAGGGCTAATTACAGAACTAATCAATTGCTGACCAGGGTCGCCGCCCGTGGGACTGTCAGCTATAGTTGCCCTCTCTGTCTTTCTCGTTCTTCTGACCTGCCGCCCATTTTTCTCTTCCTTCCTCCAACTTCTTCTTCTGGTCTACACTTAGTTCTAATACTTTCCAGACCTTGGAGCCTTCCTTTTGACTTGTCCTTTTCTCTTACTTTCTGTATGCTCATTACAATGCCATGTCACCACCAACCCCTACCAACACACACATACACACACACCTCACACACAC
>CAAKHB010002014.1:20594-39218 GCA_901007665.1 Aeoliscus strigatus | reverse complement strand
CACACACACACGCAACACACACATACACACACACCTTTTCTTTAAATGTTTGATTGTTAACAGATCTGTGTGCGGAATCATGAAAATGCGAATGTGTGTGTACGAAGCTTGAGCGAGTGTGACGGAGTAAGAAAAGAGAGAATGAAAATGTGTTCAAGTGTTACATCATTGTTTTGTCTGAAATCTGTGCACAGCAGCACAACCCAGAAGAGGAACTAGATGATGTTTTTCATGGTCTATATGTCAGATCAGGTGTCCCTGTTCTTTTCTACATTCTTAAAACTAGTGATGGGACGTATTGTGCTGATGCTTCAGAGCAGGTGATGATAAATCCAGGAAATAATTTCTGAAGCGTGTATCAAGGCTTGAAATCTTTAGGACGGACCATCGATGACATTTGAAGCCTTGCTGGTTCTGGAAGTGGTTTGAATTTCACAGAGAGAGTCACGATACCGCCACTGTAAATGCGCTCACAGTGACATTTTGGTGAGTTTTCTCCTCAGCAGGATCATTTCCAAAAAAATAAGCGACTGAACCCCAGCACTGTGGAACATTTTTTTTTCTCAATAGACATTAATACTGAATAGATGAAAACTAAATGAACTTAAAAGTCCCCCTCAGTTATGTAAGCACATGCACTGCTCTGTTCTGCCGGTATGTTCTCAATCACTGTCCACTGCCTTTAACCTGTTTAAAACCTGTTTGTAGGATTTATTCAACCACACTACAATTATATATACACAAACAAACGTATTCATTTATTTATCATTTTTTGTCATGGAACTCACCAATACACGCAAAAAAAAAAACTGTTTATGAAATCATGAACCATACAATTCATAAATACACAGTTGGACATTGATCCCGTGCCCATTCATGCCTTCACATGCATGTCAGCCTTGAGTGTATCACAAATAGTTCAAATGATTGAAAATATGTGTCCGTCTTTGACCAGCACGGGTTTGTGTGCACATGAAGCCTCGAGAAATTACCCTTTTTGCAAACCAATCAGCTTCAAGCTTCTAGGCTTCATCTGACCATCACTAGTTAAAACTGTAAAATGTTTAAATTGATGTTATTTCAACTTTCCGTTTGTTTTCTTATACTTCTTCAACTCCACTCTCAGTCTCTCTCTGTGTCATCTGTAAAACCTTATTACCCAGGTCCTCTTGTGCAAAATTCCTGTGGCTGCTTTTCATTGGGCCATTTTTCTTGATATTGGATGAAGCAGCAGTAGCCCGCAACTGAGCCAACAGGTCATCTATCACATCCCACTCCCATCATCCTCTCTGCCTGGGAGGTGTGGCCGTAATGTGGCTCTGCCCTGTCCCAGGTCCATGCACATAATAACAGATTACAGCTCTCCAGAGGAAGCTCACATCATTGCTTGACCATATATCTGAGTGTGAAAGTTGTCATTATTTATCAGGCCGGACAGGGTACAGTTGTACAGGTGTGAACCTGAAGGTTTCATCGGGGTGGATCTATTACTCCATGTTTTTCACTGAGTAGTACAAAATCCACTACAAAATGCAGCTACATTGTCGTTGGCAGGTGCGACTACCGGCCTTACATTGAAAAAAACGAAGAAAAATTTGCGGTCTGAAGACGGGAAGAAAATGAGGAAATGGCACATTGTGTATGAAATGATAAACCAAGACAATTTTAATGACTATCTTTGAGTAGTAATTAATCCATGAATCACAATGTCCTTTTCATATCTGCTCCAAGATGCTCTAGATAGGTCTGTATAAACACAGACCTTTTTCAGTCTTTGATATTTGGGCATATTGTAACATTTTTTTCTCCCTGTTCGGATGAGATAAAGAGGGGAAACTCAGCCCACACCATTGTGATAACATTGTGGCCTGAGGCATCCCTTTTTTCAGATATGTGCAACTCTGTAATTTAAAAAATGTAAAGTAAGTAAAGCTGCAATTTCCTCACTGGTCAGCAGAATGGACGCAGACGAAATGTTTCATTTATGGAAAAGCCTGACAAATAGTGCTGTCAATCTATATTCATTGTTTGTCTTATTTCCTCCTTTCTCGCACAGCAGGCGAGGCTATGGCAGACAGGTAAGCATTCTTCTTTTTATCTTACTGTTGTGTGGAGATATTTTGTCAATCTGGATGCAGCTTGAAGCAGTTTATATCTTATTCTTCCCATCTGCAAGTTGCTTGATGGAAAACGGTGAATCAGCTTAAGATGAGATCTGGTAGATTGTTCTCTTTGACATTAGTGTTTACGTTTGTCTGAAAGCTGCTTATTCTCCACTGTTCCTGTCAAAGAGCAGAACGGCATTTTGATAAGTTTTTCTCAATGTCTCAACAAAATAAAACTCAATCAGGCACCAAACAACATCTTCACTTGTCATTTTCAGATTCTAATACTTGTAAACAAGCAGAATATACAGGACTGTATCTTCTTGTTGCAATGTCTTACTTGTTTCAGCGTTTGTTAACGCCTTACCCCTCGTCTTTATTCCGTTTCGCCAGTATTTCATCAGCCTGTTCACCTTGCATGCTGTCTAACCTAGACTTAAGAGTTACTTTTTCTTGCTTTAAATCTGTGCAACGTGCACTCTTCCTCATGCTTGTGTCTCTTCCGACCATCCTTTCCTTCCGTTCGCCTCGTTCTCCTCCTGCACTAATCACTGACAGCAACAGCAACTGCTGAGGCCATCTCTTCTGAGACCAGAGGTAGAACACTCCTGCTTTTCTTAATGCAGTGGGATTGTGGTCAGTCTGCGATAAAGTCACCCTACATGCTGCTGCTGCTCTTCATCTTCCACGCAGGAGTGCTGAATAATTTTTCTCCACCATTCTGACATGCAGGACCTCTCTGTGGAGTCAGGTATTGACCCAGGACAAGACTACTACACGCAGGACTACTATAATTATGACCAAGGGTGAGCATGCAGCACATTTCTCATCAGTTGTGTGGAACTAATCCTTGTCAATTTATGGTAAAAAAACAAAAGCTGCGGGGCTTATTTGCTGACATGTTAGACATCATCCTCCAGTCATGATGTCCTTGGGGAGTCAAGAGTGACCTATCAAACATCTGGGTGGTTTCTTTACCCAGTAAATGTGCTCAAATATGCCTCTTTGAACTGGGAACCTGAGGCTATGGAAGTGTTTTCCCATGGCTTCCTGGGCAAAGAGTAATTTGGCTTACGCGTGTGATATAACGAGGGAAAACCACAAGCTGAAAGGTGTAACAGCTGCTGAGAGGGTGTTATTCATTTAACGCTCTCACTGTACAGCAGGTGACTGGAGAATTGCATTTATCAAAGCGAGAAGCAGCTTTTGCAGCTTCCAGGCTTAAATCACTGGAAGAAAATATTAAAAAACTGTCCAAGTTGTCTTGTACTGAATTACCGCCGGAGTCATCTTAACCAACCATAATTACCTCAGCTGTTACATCGCCCTTCATTTGCAACAAGCCATAATTATATTTTAATGATATGTCACAAAGTTCATAGCAAAAGCTGCTGTGGCTAATGAGTGTAGCACTTCACTCACTATGACTTGACGCTTGTGATCTGTTTCTATTTGAAGAGCCCACGTTAACAGCTTAGGCTTTTTAATCCAGCAATCATCGGGCCGTGTGGTCCTGTGAGCCGCCCTCGCGTGTCAGTGAGGTTCTGATGACACAAATTGCCCTCAGGCTCGTTCCTCCTCTAATTAACCATTGTGAAGTTTGAACTATAATTGATATCATTCACATCAATAATATTAAGCAAGTTGAGGCCACGTCTCCTAAGATAGGTCATACTGAAAATGTTTCCATTTTTCATTCCATATTTCAATACTGATCCTCTATTTGAAGAACAACCTACAAAATCAGTATTACAGAAATGTTATTTGTGTGAAAATGTTATAATATTTCTATACACTTGAAAGAACGGCTTGTTTGCTAGTAGTTGTAATCTGGTGTAACCCATAAATTGATATATTAGTTTACATGTTGGAGAGTGTAAGCTTGGCCTGAGCGGAGAGAGACAGAGACGTTATGCAACCAGGTTTTCATTTCTAATCTTTCAGGGGCTTTTAGGTCTCACAAACTAATACATGGCGGCTCATCTCAACATGTGGCTGTGCTCGTGTGATGGATTGGACATCTTGTTAGAGACATCGGCACATGTTTACTCAGCTGCATTCATCTATTTTATGATTTTTTGATTTTTTTTTAACCTAGTTAGCCGTTTTTTTTTTTTTTTTTCTTTTCATCATATTCTTGCCAGAGTGGTGTGTAATTTCAAAGGGAAAAAAACATCAGCACTTGAGATGTGATCCGAGACATTTGCAAATGCACAACAAAACAAGGCTGAGAGCAGCCAAACAGATATAAGAACAACATTGAAGACTCAAAGTGAACAATACTGATATTAAAAGAACCGACAGGCCCTGTATGATCCCTGCAATGACATTACCACCACTACCTACTGAACATTCATAACTCATTAATAACACATGTACAATCAGTATCTTTTTTTCTGTGACTATGTTTTTTCAGGTATGACATTCCTCAGTACGGCAGTCGGAGGAGGTTGATATCTCCTATGTATGATGAATACGGGGAAGTGATTATGGAGGATGACTACTACAGTCCTCATGGCCCAGAGGTATTACCTTCACGCAAATGACAATGTCAATCTCTAACATGAAGACTCTCAGTGTGTCGTATGTATCGTTGAAACAACTCAGTGTTTTGTGACATTCCAGCATTATGGCTTCATCCTCACGAAAGGTTGTTGAATTAAATGTAACTGTCTTAGGGTCGAGTCAGAGGCAGAGGCAGAGGCAGAGGCCGTGGTGGCATGCGGGGTAGAGGTCCATCTAAGCGGGTTGCATTTAGCGACGTGCCACCAGAGGAGGAAATCGAACAAGCTGAGCCAGCAGAGGACGGTAAGCCTTCTAAGGCTGCCAGGAAACTGAAATCTGTCATTAAACTCAGTAAACTCCTGGCGGCCAGAAAGGGAGAACAGACATCAGCCGCCGGCCCATCTCAGTGGAAGAAAGCCAAGATGTTCAAGATGTTTGGGGCCGGCAAGAAGGATAAGGATTACGCCAAACTGATGTCAGCCCGGCGTATTGACAGCCAGGAGAGTCTGACTGATGGGCCAGCACTTGTGGGACCAATAGACAGCAAGTCTGAGGGACGCAGCCGCCTTGGCAAAGTTTTGAAGAAAATCAACCTCGGCAACAAGTTGCAGGGCCGCAGAAAGTCACAGAGTAGTTTAAGTCGTGGCTCAGCCACAGGAAGTGAAAGAGACGAAGACACCTCACAAGTGGCCAGCGAGGATGAAAGGAAATCTAAAATTTCTATCAGTGTGACAGAAAGTGAGCCAGAAGCAGCTGGAAGTGGAAGCAGTAAGGAGAAAGGCTCTGATGAGGAATCCTCAGAGAAAACCAGTGTCGATAGAGATTATCTGAAAGTGGATTTAGACCGGGATGATGCCAATGAAAGCACGGTGGACTCAGAGGAGGAGCCCGATGAAGACCCAGGTGATTCTGATGAGGAAAGCAAGTCCAAATCTGAAGGTGAAGAAACGGAGAAGGAATCAGTCACTGAGAAAGAATCTGACGCTGAAAAAGTATCAGAGTCAGAGCAAGAGTCCGAATCAGAGAACTCGTCGGCTCCAGAGAAAGAATCAGAATCTGAGAAAGAAACCGAGTCGGGGACAGGCACAGCAACAGAGAAAGATACAAGCACAGAAAAGGGCTCAGGAACCGAGATAGACTCTGATGAAGAGTCTGAGGAGGGAGAGGCCTCAGGGAGTGCAAGAGAAAGTGGGTCTTCTGCCCGCTCGTCTGTTAGATCATCAGCCACGGAGGGCAGTAGGCAGAGCAGTGCTGTTCAGAGTGGTGGTAGTGAAAGCCAGAGTGGTAGTGGGAGTGGCAGTGTGAGCGGGACCACAAGTGGCAGCGGCAGTGTGGGCAGGAGCGGTACTGGTGAAACTGAAAGTGAGAGCGGTACCACAAGTAGCAGTGGGAGTGGCAGTGGTCGTGGTAGCATTAGCAGTGCTGCCTCTTTAACTGGCTCCAGTGTCAGGTCATCAAAGACAACTAGGTCATCAGTAAGTGCAGTAGCCACTGAGAAATCCAGTGACGAGCTCAGTGTGGCCGAGTCAGGGACGGGAACAGGCAGTGAGACAGACTCAGGGTCTCACAGTGAAGGCTCTTCATCTTATGGGTCCAGTCAGAGGAAAACGTCTGTGTCCGAGTCCACTGGAGGCTCCTCCTCTTACAGTCAGACGACAGAGAACAGTTCCCTGGGTAGCAAGAGTTCCGCTAGTTCCCGGTCCACCACTGGCAGCTTGCGTTCCCAAAAGTCCACTCTGACACGTAGGTCTGAGGACACAATCACAGAGGAGAGTGGAGAAGACGACGAGGAAGAGACCGCTGATGAAAGCAGAGAGTCAGCCAGCGACCTTAGTGATGATGCAGCATCAAAAAGGTCCAGTGTGGTGTCCGAAGGCCCTGGGCCCTCTGCCCCTTACGTCACCCCCCCATACAGCCCGGAGCTCCGCAGCATTGGGGACACCTCTGAAGGGACATACGGAGGACTGTCCCCTATTACTGAGGTGGACGAAGACGCCCTCTCCTCAGACAAATCTTCAGCCAGCGGCTCTGGATCAGAAGTCAGCAGTGTGTCCAAAGTGTCGAGGGATACCGAAACCACGTCGGATTCAGAGTCAGAGGGAAACTCGACAGCCTTCTAGAAAAACTTGTGTCACGGTGAAGTAAGAACAACATCCAACCTTTGCATGAGCGTGAAAAGATCCGTGTTTTCCTCTGCTGAGATTTTCCAGCGTTCACCTTTTTCTTGTTCCTCTGTTGGATTCCTGCAGAAACTGGTTTTACTGTCCTGAATCTCTGACTTTGATCTCTCTTTGAACGTGCTTTTATATATCTTTTCTTATTCTGTATCGTCATGGTTTTCTTGCTGCTGTGGTATTTGCAGTGCTGCTTTCATTGTGTTTCTTCCAGGGTAAGGACACTAGTCTGTATCAGCCAAGTGACATGTTTAATACAGCAGCCATGCAGTTCTAATGTTTTGTTCAAGGTTTTACTAATAATCTGTTTTTATATTTGTTGTAATATTTGGGGTTCATGCCTCCACCACACCTGGAAATGCTGAACACTGATGTACTGAAGAAAGGATTTATTGCTGGGCTGTTGTATTATACTGCGCTGAGGTGTACCTAATAAATTGGCAAGTGACTATCAGGAAAAAATATTGCAGTAAATGAAAAGGATTGGAGACTTTCTTCATATTGTCGTCCAGGACATCCTCTCACATGATTTCATTATTATCTGTGATAAATTCATTAGTGAGGTTTGGAAAAGGAGTATATATTTGATTATTTTGCACATGCACAATGTCAAATACTGTACTGATTTGAAAAAAAAAAAAATAGTATAACTGGAGCAAGAATCCTAAATGCCAGGATCTCAACAACAGGTAAACTGGTCAGCTGTGGTATTAATCTCTTTTTTGTGTGTTTTTACATTTTCTTTCTCTCTCTTCCAGTAAAACATGTGCATCAAAGAATTGAAACTGACCTTTTGTCTCCTCCTCAGCTTGGGAGAAAGAAGCGGATTAAACTGGTGGTTGATCGTGAAAATGAGATCGGTTCAACCGGGGAGGAGAGCGCCACAGAGGCGCAGAGGAATCGACCCCCTAATAGCCACAGCAACATCAACGGCAACATCTACCTCGCCCAGAACGGCACTATTGTCCGAACCCGGCGGACGCCCCACCCCAACAACATGAAGGTGGGGTGCTCCCCTTGCCGACTGGGTAAGCAGTTTAAAAAACTAGAGAAGTTGGGGGTGACTCATGAAGAACCTTCTCCAATTATTAGCATTGAGAGCATAAAAAACGACATGGATAATGGAACTGGTACATGTGTTCCATCTAATGTGGACATCAACCTTAACACCCGGTCCTCCTGTGGCTCCCTGGGATCCACCATAAATATTCTTAAAAGTTCTGGGTCCAAAAGCAGCATTGCCAACACCTCGGTAGACAGAAACAATGGCAGCTCATGTGTCAGCGAGCAGCAAGAGACGTCTGTTGACAACCACAAGGACAGTAGGGAGACCCTGGAGTCCCACAGCGATCATACATTATCAGATGAGGAGGAGTTATGGATGGGACCCTGGAACAGTCTGCACATACCAATGACCAAACTCTGACTGGCCACACATGTTTTGCTGTTTTCTTTGTTTTTTTGTTTGTAAAAGCTGTAAAGAATTATGGTGTGCCTCAATTATATCTGCTCTGATCACAGTCCAACACGGGTGGTTGCACTTGTAGTCAAACTGAAGTTATTGTGAAGGGTTCGGTTTTTAATTAACAACTATTTCCAAGAGGAACACAAACAAGTGTCTCAAGTGATATGAAAGTGTGTGTGGGCCATGTGTAATTTTTAGATTTCATTTTTCTTTGAGTGATTCCATCTCTTGCTTTCTTTTCTATTTTTGATCCTTAAGCGCACAACAAATATATATTAACAGAGAAATTATTGTAGAAAATATGAATGAATTGTGATTATAGTCTATAAAATTAAAGACACTTATTTTGATTATGGCATTTGACCCAGAATAATTGTCATTATTTTATGTTGTGATCACTTAACAATGTTTTTGAAGATTTCCAAAAGCAAATATAGGAAATTATTTTTGTCTATTTTGTATCGAACAGAGATGGAAAACATTGCATTTAAGAACCAGTACATGATTGTCACTGTATGTCGACAGTGAAATGTATAATCATGTTTTTATATGGATTTGTAATGACAAGGATGTATTTTCATGCAGATCATTTATTCATGACAACATCAAGGCTGCGTATTTGGAAAAAGGACAGGAAAAGTCGTTCCAGATTCAACAACAACAAAATAAATGAATAAATAAATGTGTATCGACCCTTTCCACCACAACATCCTACCCACAATGCTGCGTGGCTGTGTGACAATGTAAGGGATGTTTGGGGTTTCTAGTCCTTGGCTTGTACAAAGTGATGAAAGTTGAATAAAAGGTAGCACATGGTGGTGTAATTTTGCGGTAGCCTCATGAAAATGCAATGTCTGCTGTCAGAATGAGGCCTTCTCTCTGTGGTTGGCTTTCACTTTAAAGAAGAGCAATGACAGGTCACCGAACGAGAGGATATGGATAGTTCCTGCAGAGCAGTGGGGAGTATGAGGGGGAAGTCGAAGAGACTGAGCCCATTTTCTCACCTGTCAGCACAAACTGGAAAAAAGGATGAGAGAAAGAAGACTTGTTTCAAAGATGGCAGTGACTGAAGAAAAACAAAAAGGCAGAAGTTGACGAAAAAACCCACGCAGACTCTCTTGATTTGTTTCTAGTTTCAGCAGAAATTGACACATCTAATATATCAAGAATGACATTTACAAAAGATGTCCTGCAGTCAATCAAACTGTGAGCGTGCCAATCAAGTTCACAGAGTTCTTTGTTGGCTGAACTTCAGAAAGGAGAAGGAGCTGCATGCTGGAGTGAAGAGGCTTAGAACGCTGTGCAGAAAATAGGTCAGAGGAAAACCTTGTTCCCACAAGTCTGGTGTCCTAAACGTGTAAAACTAGCTGCACAGTGCTGGTAGAAAAAGAGAAAATGTCTAAGCAAAGCCTATGAGAGCAAAATAGTCTGCCTTTTTTGAGGTAGTCACCTGTCTTCAGTGAGCTTATAAATGCTGTGGATTAATGGAAATGATTTGTGATTATCAGGCATCATTGAGATTCCTCCTGTTTGTCTAGTAAACATCACGTCATCCTGCAGAACTGGCAGCAGCACGGTCCCGTCACATACATCTGTGTCCTCATCTTCTCAAACACAAGGACGTACTGCCCCAGTCCTCCGTCTTTTTGAATCCAAAAAATTGGATTAAAAGTGTCCTGTTGGATAATAGACATTTTAAATGAGCGTTTCTGTCAGTCACAGGATTATGTTTCAGCTTCAAGCTTTCCTTTTTTACTCTTCACCCCCATCAGGTCTCTTAGTTGATTAAATTACAGCATTAGACCGGACATATCCCCGTGGTAAAGGATGTCAGCAGGCTTGCGGGAAACCCAGAATCCAGTGTTTCCTAAAATAGGAATGATGCCTCCGTTGCATTTGGCATTTGGTATAAAATGGATGGAAGAAAAATCACTGGAGAGAGACTCAGGAAGTAGACTGAGGCTGAGAGATTGACAGGTCGTCCAGCTGCTGGATGGTCTTCGTTTGCTTTGGTCTGAATCACCTTTTACAACAGTTTAGTTGCCATGCCATGCCGGATTTATTAATGTGTCTACTGTGATTGCAAAAACCAAACTGGAGAATGAACGAGTGAGTTTTGTGAATTTGCTTTGTCTGTCAGTGACTTGATGGAGCTTCATGAGTGGCTGGTCACATAATTCAGTTTGCAAAATGAGCTACATAAATATGAGCTATACATTGACATACACTGACATACACACACATATATGTATGTATGTTTGTATAATATATACGCTGATATATATCATCTGGCCAGATGTATATCAATGAACCGCAGCTCCCCACAACTCACCTGGAGAATGGCACCAGAGTTTGAGAGGGATTCAATTGTTTTGAAGGCCATATCCACACAGAGACTAGTTCAGAAAAAACTCTGTTCCGTCTCTGTGTGGCCGCGGCCTGAGCGCCGTAGGTGTGAAAACACCTTACGATCCAACTGGTGGCATAGTATGTGAAGAGGACCCCACAGCCACCCCAACAGCTGCTGGCAGCGGATGGAGGAGGGTGTGTCAGTGTCTGTCCACTGGATACAGCAATGTGGTGAGTGAGTGAGTGAGGTTTAAAACATGTCCTGCTCCTTTTGACTCAAAGAAAAGGGTGAGTCTTCCTGTTAGAACGCACAATCATTGGTAGGATCAGCATTGAAACAGTGCAGCTCTTACACAGCAATTATTTAAATAGCACAGAATCTTACCAGGACTCGTCATTTGAAGATGAAGTGGTGAGCTTTGACATTTAGAATTTACTTTAAAGCCACTGTCAACAATGTCCATTGAGAAGTATTTTGACTTAATTCTGACCAACAGAAAGCAGGGACGTCTGTCTATTTCCTTACACTGACACTCGATGGCAGCTCAACAGGTGAACAAAGAAGTAATTGTCTCGCTGAAAGCGTTCAGGATATAGTAGTTCTACAGTAGATGAAGACCCAAAGTACATTGTGATATGGTAACATCCAGCTGCCTGCAAGAAGTCAGAACTTCACAGCTTCCCAGTTATGCATCAATATTAAATAACCTTGTGATCAAATATTCATAGTGAATGTAAAATAAGACCATCCTCTCAGTAGAGATTGGGATTACCATTTTATTATTCAAATATATGTCTAGTCTGATTTTTAATAACCCTGGAGTCTGTGAATCCCAGACAGACTGTATATGAACTTGTATGCAGGGAGGGAGGGATGTGGGCCGAGTAAACTACAGGTTCCTCTACACACTCATGATATTCTTGCAAAGAGACACAAGGAAATATTCATGACCATGCTCCAGATGTGAATCCAAGTTCTTATGGCACAACAGCAGACGCACTGTTCAAATTACATGCATCGATTTTGTTGTTGACGGCCACATGTGCATCACTTGTAAATACTCCATGTTAAAATGTGTAAAGAGATGTTTGATACATGTGGCCACAGCATAAACATGACAATTTGATTTCTTGTAGGCTCTGGTGGAGTCTAAGCCGATAATGTCACATCCACTTTCTCTAGAATATGTTTCCCAGGCGCAGGTACGCACTGTTCTAGCACGTCCACCAGTGAGCCTCCTTCATTTCACCTATTAGCATTGGCAGTGGAATGTTCCGGCGTACAGCAGGTAATATGGTAATCTACTCATGACTCATTTTAAAGGAGATTATCACAAATCCCCAAAGGAAGCAGGAGGAAACTCCTCATAATTCCGATCCGTCACCATTTCCGATGACACACACAGACATGGTGAGCAGGCTGCTTATTGTAAAACTGAGCCCCAAGATGAAATGATCAATCACTTCTTATTAAACAGCACATATTTATTTACACTGGCATTTTGAAAGGCACTGCAAATATCAGTTGAGGATGAACTGATGAATATGATAAGGATAAGAAAAATGTCATGTTAATATACATTTGTAATCTGGAGCCCAAACACAGAAGCAGGGAGACAGCCAGTGACATTACAGCTCATGCATCATGTGTCCTTATGTTTAATATTCGATGCAGTCTGGGCTCAGCCTGCAACAATAACCAGCAGCTATTCCAGTGTACTGTTCCCCGCTGTTCCCGGCTCCAGGGGGAGAGGGGCCAGCCGGTCATTACAGTAGTGCCACTGGAGAGGACGCTGACCAATTACACCCAAAACACACAAGGGCCATTTATTTGAACAGGAAACAGAGGTTTTCTTGTTTTGTTTTGTTTTGTTCATTTACAAATCAAAGAGTTTAGTTTGTTTCGAGTTAAACTGCACAAATTGCAGGCTGTTAGTTACACAGGTACAGTACACACTGTTTACCTGCTGATAGTGAGGCCAAAGTGTGTCATCATGTCGGGGAAGCTGATGCAGTCGTGTAAACAGACGGTCAACTTTGCCAAACATAAGCCTGTTGCATGAGTCACTCATGTTTAATGTGTGGGCTCTTGAGCATTCATTGATCCTTTTGACAAGTGATGGTATTACAGGAGCTTTGGCCGCTCCTGATCAATGCTGAGTTGATCAAAGCTGTCTCATTGGTTAACTTCATTAACCACAATTCATGAACATTCTGTAATACTCTGTAGGGCGTCCAGAGGTTTATAATTTTCCTTGTGATCAATTCGTCTCTCGTGTTCACAGTTTTGCCCTGCAGCTCAGAAACCTGTTCCGATCACACTTACCCCAGCTTCGTTACGTTTCAGCACATCATTGCTTACTAATTAGATTTCCTCTGCAGTGCGATGGAGTTAAACGGCTGATCGCAGAGATAGTCAGAGAGGTCAGAAGAGAATTCCTCCGAAGATATTTGCTTGACCTACCGGATTCTTGAGGATCCAAACCTATCAATCCCAAATAATAAATGATACAAACGAACGTCATAAACGAACATATGAATTGCATCTCTCATTAGTTTCTGCTCAGCTGCACAGGTTTTGTGTTACATTATGGACTTTGTCACCCCGTCAGCAGCAACTATTGGCTGGTATTTTATTTGTGTTTACTCCTGAAGGTTCATATTACCTTTCTGCATGTTCTTCTGCGTAAAATATGAACTCTCCCTCAGTCATTAAAACCCACAGTCATACAAAATATATTTGCACAGGGTTTATTTTTCACATCATAAAATATAGAGCCAGCACAGAGGGATTAATGCTAACTCTTTGCGGTGCCTCTTGCCTCCAGATGGATTAGTTTTCATTCTTGGTTTGTACCCAGGGGCCCACTAGCAGGAAGAGAAATCTCCAATTGTAGAGTTATACATCTCTATTCACCATTTACATGAATTTACACATTTGACGACAATTATACGCAGAGGACACTTGTTTTTGCCTGAAACACTGAAATGCTCAGTCAGGCTCGCTCAGGCTTGTGTGAATCCAGATGTTGCACAAAGGCAACCACAAGATGGCGCCTGTAAGTCATGGCTGTGGTCAGACAGGTGAGAGGAGAAAACAGGAGGAGGAGAGGTGGTGCTGACTGGCTGGAAATTAAATATGAAAAATTTGCTTTCACTCTTCAGGGGGTTCACACAGTTGAGTCGTATATTTCGAAGGCTGTTAATGACAACGTGCTATGGCTGATAATTCACCATAAACAGACTTTAAAATCGCTGTTTGATTGAGCTAGATCACGGTTTACATCGTTCTGACATCTAAATTGTCTTTTTCAATGATCTATTTTTGTTTCTTTTTATTTATTCAGTAACTTGCTGATGATGATCGCTCCTTTTGTCCAAAATGCTGTCCATTTTAGTGGTCAATCTGATTATTTTCCTCTGTCTGTCTGGCACGTACAGGACAACAGATCACTCTTATTTTAGGAGTGCTGTGCTTAAGGAGAGGGTACATTCAAGTCCATCATCATCTCCTCATTTCCTGCAGCTATTTAAAACTGTGCCTCTCCGAAATAGGCGCCCGATGACCGCAGACCCAGCTATCTGGGGACCTGTGTTCAAACTAATTCGAGGATATTAGGGTGTCTCTTAAAATTTGTTTTGACATTTCCATACATTTGTGGAGCGTTGTGCGTGTGTGCAGAGCGTGTGCTATCTGGTTTAATGCCATTTCAGATGTAATCTCAGATGATCTCAAGTTTCCATAACTGCATGTGGTCCATGCTGAGTACTTTATAATTTCTATGCTGCACATTGTTATTTTGGAAATGTACTCAAAGCCCAAAGTAACTGACACACACACTGCCCAAAGGTTATATTCTATTCAAAATGTTGGGTGTGTAGTAAACTGTCTGGCTCTCCTAATGAATGGTTTATGACTGGTAGACCTGTGTTTTTACCGTGCTCCATCGATGGATGCAAGGTCACATCTTATCACATGCTGCATCCCATGTGTTTTGACATTTACATCTACTAGAGACACAGTGGAGACTTCTTTAATAGCTCCTGAGGCAGACAAATAGAATTTTAATAGGCGTTTTGTTGACATTGTTGTTGATTTTATGGGTTTTTTTTTTTTCTTGGGAAAAAAGTTTCACACACACACACACACACACACTGTACGTGGCCAGACATGTAACGGCTGCAAGTTTTCAGCATCCACAGTGTTAATGCATAATGTCAACGCAGTAGGGAGCCTTGTTAAAAAGCAATTAAGCCGAAATGATTTAAACATCGTGCGGTTTGGCCATTGGCGAGCCTCAAGGTACATGCAGTGTTGTTTTCTTAAAATGAGAATTTCACTGTCTGCTCACACTGAAAACCGCTATTTGTGTGAGTGTAGCTCTAACCACACTTTCCCACACCCGTCAAACCATACCAAACCACAGACTTGAGTATGCGCAACACACTTGCACAGAGACACACAGTATTCACATGCTGAGTAATTGAGGGGTTTGACTAGTTTTTGGTGCATTAAAACAGTAGCTGTTTTAAATAACAGGGGCTGAGACATACTTGCATTGATGTCTGTGAGACTGGTAAAGATGGCTGATTACTAAAAGAGGACGTGGCATTCAGCAACTCTCATTATACTTCTCTTCATTCTGTGGAGTTTGCCTGAATAACACAGTTGAAGCTGTACGTCACTTTAGCGTTTTCGTTTTTACGAGTGAGTTCATGCCAGTGTCTTTCTGCAATCACTGTTTTCACATATTTCTGATTATCAAAACAACTCCTGACAGTCGTAGGTCTTGAACAGGCAAACCAGAGAGCTATGAAGTTGTTCTCCTCTGTTTCCAGAGCAACAGCTCATCCCATATTCTGTGTGATAATTAGCCATTACGTGTGCACCTCCCAGCAAGACTACCAGAGTTTCGTAAGCAGCTTTAGTTTTAGTTTCAGTGGCCGTCTTTGTCTTAGACAAAGATTAGTGCTGGGCCACCGTCAGACACATTTTAGCTGTTGGCATATTGTTAGCTTACACTCTGTGTGTGCAAAAGTGTTCATCCCAGCCAGACTGCTTGGATGTGGTTTGGAACATCTGTGTGGTCCCAACTGCAGAAGAAGACAGACAGGGGAGAGACAGAGGCTGAAGAAGAAACGAAAGGGAGGGGTGCTTGGACCCCCTGACAGCAAAGAGGCCCTCAGTTTTTCCATCACTGCTGTCATAGTGTGTTTCCGCTACGTGGAGCCTAGGGACAGTGAGAAGCAGATGCAGAATGTGTAGGCATGTATATGTTCAGAGGATATGACAGGGTGGGTGGGGTGCGTCAGTCTAGTCACTGACTTACAAAGACGAAGGTTTGGTCTGGCGCTACACTCAGCTGCTGGCACGGTGCAGCGACAGGGGCGTTGAAAGGAGCCTCGGTCCAAACCTGCGGTCAACTACTCCACCACCAGCAGCACCACAGCCCAGCTCTCTGCCTGTATGCGTGTGGTGTTTATTTACGAGCCTGTTTAACCACGGCGCGGTCCCTGTGGTGGACTGACACAAGATGACAGCAGCCTAAATGTCTTGCCCTTTAAATCCAGTCTAATGGTCGCTTAGCGCTGTGGAGACAGGCAGTGGGATAGGCGCCTGGGGTCTTTTCATAGGGGCCCACTGAGTAACACATCAGCTAACACATCTATTGGCCATGTGAATGTCTTTTTAATATCGCTGTCTGTGGCGTCTGGGACAGTTTGAATAGCCACCGTATGGCTGCTGGGTGTGTGCGGGGGCCAAAGAACAGCAATTTAATATGATGTTGGAGATGTTTGCACTCCTCCAGTGCTGAACTCTTAATTCCTAACCTACAATTTCATTTTTCGAGCAGAGAAACTGCACTCTTTTTTTTTTCTTGTTGTTGTTTTTCTCAGCATATTGTAGCCGTCCAGTCTGGAGCCCAAAGAGTTAATCTCTTGTGTTTCTGCCTGAAGTAACTCTGTGGTAAGTTAATAGCAGATGTGACTGTTATTGGGCAAATTATATGCAATATGAGAGCAAACATACACTCACATAAAAACGACCTGCGTAAACACACCATTCATAACTGCATACCATTCTGTGTGGGCTTGCCAGCCAATGCAATTAGATGCTTTCTGAGAGGAAGAAAAGATTATCATCCAAAACCTTGGGCCTTGCTCAGTTCATGTGAAAAAAAAAAAGGGGATGTGAGACAGATTCCGCTTGTCAATAATCCTCAACAGATCTCAGTTAAAGTCTCTCTGATCACACTTGTGGGATCTTTGAGAGGAAACAGGCCGAGGGGACAAAACGTTGGCCACAAATCCCATGGGAATCCAATGCTGTGGAAGAAGTCTTCCCCTGAATCACCTGCTGGAATTGCTTGTTGTTGTTCCCTCAACTGAGATACAACACTCACACACACACACTAACACAAAGCCTTCAATCTGCATGCTTCAGTCCTGTGCAAACACAGATCAGACCATATTCATTGGGCCGTGTCTCTGGCACTCATCAGGCTGTTTGTACTGCAATTTCTTCCCTGCTCTTATCCATGTTTTGTCCACTGTCATTCCAGCAGGATTATGGGACGCTTTCATCATGCAGGAACATCAACTGAGGCAGTGGGGGAAATGCAAAGGAGTCGTGTTGTTTCGCGCCTCTCATCACACACAGTGTTATCATCACATGCTCTAATGAATGCTGCAGTCTGGACCAATCCTTAGAGCTAATTATTATTTTGCTGCCACTCTTGTGACCATTTAAACAAATACAGCTCCTAAAACAAAGTCATATTCTTTCCACTTCTTCTAACCACAAGCAAATTCTCCATGTGTAGGTCGCGGGAGTCCCTGAGCTAACATGTGTCTTCAGAAACAAAAGGTGAAAGAGTAAAAATATCGCATTATCATTCTCAGCAGGAAATATTTGGACGAATTACCCCAGTCACATTTACATGTTTTTACGGCATGCGTTACAGGAAATGGGCCTCATTTATGAAATATTCATTCGCACAGATGTGCTGTTCACGTCTGCTGGCGTTCATGAGCATTTTCACGTCGTTGACAGGCAACAATTTATCAGTGTCTGGTGACCACAACCAAGCTCCACAGGTAATTCTCTTTTTTTCTGGGTTGTGGGTCTCTTGAAACATAACATGGAGTGACAGAAATTGCTTTTTGTAAGATACCACACTTATCAGGTTTCAAAAATTATATCGTCCTAGATTTTATGATGTGAATGAGGCTCTTTGTTCACAAATCATTACAGTTTGACCAACTAAATATTTGACTTTGATTAAATCCTCCAAAGCTAGTCCATGCCCCTGTTTATTTACAGCACTGCCAGCTGCAGGAATGTAATGAGACAAAAAGAAGCATAAATGCATTCGGAAAGCGCAGACGTTTGCCAAGGGCAATAGCCCACCCTTCTATTATATGCAAATCCACAACCGAAACCATCCAGTTTTTCTGGATACATTGGCAAGAGGATTGCAATTATACCTGAATTCTTTTGACACAGACATATAGTATATTTCATGAGGAAATTATAAATCTGACATTACAACAAAACATGAACGTAAAAAGGTGAAGAATCTGGTGGTATCTAAGTGTGTTTTAGGTCAGTGGGTCAGATATGGGGGCGTTGGGGTGGGTTATGTTCCCTAGAAGTAGGAGTTTGACATGATGGGAGAGGAATGTCAGGTGTGCACATGTGGAGTTCAGTTCTTTGGTAATAACAAGATGATGTGGACATTCATTTATCCTAATGCAACAAATCCTCAAAAAGCCCATGGATGCAGATAATTTAACCGGCAAAAGACAAATCGGCAGTCTCGAGTGTGTCATCCTGCAAGGAGACGGACAAACTGCCTCAATCACATCCTTGGTGATGTAATAATGGAACGTGAATACTGAACCAGCTGAGGTAAATGATGCCTTCAAAAGTCAGCTCTGAGGTGTGTGTGTGTGTGTGTGTGTGTGTGTGTGTGTGTGTGTGTGTGTGTGTGTGTGTGTGTGTGTGTGTGTGCGCGCGTCAGTC
>CAAKHB010002014.1:0-20574 GCA_901007665.1 Aeoliscus strigatus | reverse complement strand
CGCGTCAGTCTTCTCCCATCTCAAAATCACTTTTGCAGATTGTGTCTTAAACTTAGATGAGATTTCTTTGGGGTTTTTTGTGCCTCCATCCTCTGCTTAGACTACACCAGTGATGTCAATCATCTGATGTTAGAACAAGCCATCAGAGAAGATAACGGCTCAGTCTAGACACAACCTGTGGCAAGTTTAGTGTTTTCTCTTCATATTAGTTGAGGCTTTGAATGAAGTAAAGATCACCCTAAGTCACTGCTTCAAGGCTTCCACCACTCGTGGCTCTAATCTACGGGGGGACAGTTTAGTTGATTTAGTCTTTAATGAGGTGCCGTCCGTCTCCATTACCAGTCGTCACCACTGCCCAGCCTAGCTCTGTGGTCTACGCCTGCCGCCTCCCTTCTATCCAAGAGCCTCATTTATCCCAAGACAAACAGTCATTACAATTAAGCAGCACTATCAAAGGGACAGGCGACTGGCAGATTAAGAGAAGACAAATGACAAGGTTCTTGATGTCATTGCCAGACGTTTGTTCATTAAAGGTCATGTTTGCAAAGGTTTGTTTATTTGTTTGTCCTTGAGTCAAAATCTTTATCTTCTATTTGAGGATTTGTGCTCCAGGTTGTAGAAAAACACCTTTTTTTGACTGTCTGAACTAGTCCTATACATCAAAATTGCTCGACTTCTGCCACCTGGTATCTCAAAAGCAAATGGAAACAGGTCAGAGGCGACACTGGGGGGCTCAGACTTCACTTCTTAAGGGGCCTTGAGACTTGAAGGATTAAGATTATGGGGGAGGTAGCTTTAAATGACTGATAGTACAAAGTGAGAGAGCGAGCGAGGCAGGGCAGGGAAGGAGTCTGTGTGGCGGACCAGCAGCAGCTTTACTCTTCAATCAGTGAGATGAAAATTGCCACTCCTGTCAAAATAGAGGTGTTTACTGAAGGGAGGACAAGGGAGAAAAAGAAATATGGAGAGATCACTTGAGAGGGAGAGTTATGCAACCTGTACGTTCAGAGGGTTCCAGCTGAACGAGGCTGCTTAGTATGACCAATTGGGAGTGAGGTCTTGTACACCTCTAGAAACTTGACAGCAGAAAGAGCAGAGGTGTTGAGAGGTAGGATTGGAAATGATGCTGCAATTACATATAGGCCCAAACTGGATTGTACTTCTCTGAGGGTGGTTAAAATGGTTTTCTAGGAATGAAGGCCGTGTGCTGGAGAGCTATAAGAGGGGCTCTGGATTGCTGACAGAGTGTAATTCTATAAGATAACAGAGAAAGCGAGGCATCGTCTAAAAACACTGGGGTACTGCTAATGGCAAAAGACAGTCTGGAGAAAAAAAGAGCTGTGACATCAGCTCTTAATCATTTACAGGGTTTTCAACATAAATAACTCACATCAGGAGTAGCCTAAATCGAAAAACTGTGTGGTTTGGTAGCATGGTGGTCTCGGTGGTGATTTATGATACAGTAGGGCTTTGCGGCAACGCTACCCACAATGTGTTTTGTGTCTGTGTAGATGTTATTAATGGTGAAGTGATGGAGAGCTAAAGTTGAGTCGAAGAGGACACCTTATCGTGTTGGTTTGATTTGCTTACACTGGGGCAAACAGAGTATTCATAAACACCAGTATATTCATAAAAGTCAAAATGATGCTCACGATCACATCTACTGTGGTGAAGTCTACTCATGTGGTCAGTGAGTTGGATTGTGCGTTTGCTGCACATGTCAAATTGATGAAGATGTTTTGTTAATTTGGTGGGGTACTGTATTTTTTTGTTGTCTTAAGCTGGAGTGTGTTGAGCTCTCTGCGCCATCCCAGCATCGCATTTAAGAACACTGCGGCCTCCGTAATTCAGACCAATTTGAGGCCACTAAATCTGAACGCTCATCCATTTAACTTTTTAGGGAAAGTGGACCATATTTTTCGTGGATTACAGTCTGACATAAATCAGCCAAATCATACGGTTGTGGCGTAGCCCTGCATTGTTTATGTTAATGCCATGCACATGTGACCAATGACATGCCTTCATAGATGAGTGAGCGCCACCGCGCTCTCTCAGCTGTGGAGGCGGTTAGACGGCTGCATTGAAGAATACGAGTGGAGGGACATGCCAGACGTTGTTTGGATGTTTGACTGTGGGGTTTTGACATAAAGCAAAACCTGATTTTTTTTATTTTTTTTTTTAAGAGCTAAATCGCCTGAAAAGTTTAAGTCTGAGCTCGGGTTACTTGTAATTTGACCCCTTTGTTCTTTCTAATGGCCACTTATATTCATCTAGTATAGATATAGATCTGCTTTTGAATGCAGTTGAATGTATGAATATATCCACATAAATAAACTGTAGGAACACATTTATTCTTGCACCAAGAAAACCCTGACTTGCTTCATTTAAAATGCAGCTGGTCACCACATGGTCATATCTTCAGAATCTTCTAACTGTTCAAAGACAAGACACTGCTCCCGTCTTTACTTCACTTCACTGGTTCCCCTTCTATTTTTGTCTGTTTCTCTTATCCAAAGATTTGAATCAATTGTTGCACCAAATTTACTGTAAGTTCAAGTTCTTTGTAAAGGGATCTGGACTGTCCAAAGTGGAGTCAGGCCTCCTTCAGATGGCACAAGTTGGACGCTGGAATGCTTTTGGTCTTATCACACGGGCATAGTAATCACCAAGATCTGTCCATCTCAGTCACTAATGTTTAACAATCATTAACAATTGAAATTCTCTGCTGTCTAATTCCTACATACGTACAGTTCAAACCAAAGTTTTGGCTAACCGAAAAATTAATACTTGACTGTACTCTGAGATAAACCTTTATTTCTCTCACAGTGGAGAAATCTGTTTGTTCTCATGATGTCCATCACTACTTATGAGTCTTGTGTTTAATTCCAGCATTGTCAAGCTTCACCGTCAAATGTAACTCAACCAAAAAAAGATTCAAATGTTTTGTACTGTCTTGTTTTGAAAATGTGCCTTATTTACTGTAATTCATCAAGGAAAGGTTGAATTTCCAAAAGGGACTAATAGTTATATTTTCAGTCATACTGACAGACCTATTTTGTACAAGTTTGGATAAAGTACAGTCAAAGATACAAATTTAGCAAGTACAACAAATTGCGCATTAAAATGAATGTTCCAGAGTGCTTGTTACATTCCTTGATGCCTGCCAGTAGTTTTCTTTCCATTTTAAATTTAAAGCATCTATTTACTTATTTTATGATTTTACCATAGTGTATTTTATAAGCACTGTGACTATAATCACTCATTCTAGTGAACCACAAAAAAAAGAAGAGAAAATATGTAATGAGGTGGGTGGATTTATTTGAACATTGCGATAATCATCAGCACAGCCGTTTCTTTCATCCCGAGCACTGGTGACACAGGCGACAACAGCAGACTGTGCGACTGTCTGTCAATGTTTCCAGTAGTCGGTTGCCGTCGACGGTGGGCACAGATCTGGCTGTGATTACTATAACGGAGACAGTAAATCATGACACGGCATGACGCTAATTTGTGGTGGAAAAAATAGAAGACCTGACCTTTGCTTTATGGAGCCACAGTTAACTACAAAAGACACATTTACATGCATGGAGAGGAAAAGTTTCAGTGGGGAGGACTCAGAGAAGAGGTGCAGCCACAAAAAAGACAGAAGAATTCAAAAAGTGTTTGTCTTTATGAAATAATGGATAATTATAAAAAGGCTTGGTGGAGACTGTCGCCCCAAGCTGGACAGTAATATAATCCTATTCATAGCTGTCTATACATCTCACAGTGGAGAAGGTTCTCCTCATAAAATGTGCTACATGTGTCAAAGGAATGGGTGCAACACAACAGAGGATGTCAGAGAGGCAGCAAGCAATTCAAACATTTATTATTTGTCATAAGCAACTTACACTTGAAGACACGAAGGAAAGAAACCAAAAAAAAAAAAAAAAAAAAATTCCAAACATGTTAGTCCAAATAAGAAACGTGTTCACTGACTAAACCAGACAGTTCATGAAAAAACAAGCCTGAGCGTTCGAAGAGGTAAACACAAACATCAGCGGCTGAGACATCCGACTGGCACCGGAGAGCAGGAAATACTAGACTACGCTGTAAACACATAAGAACATATTAACTGCTGACACACAGTCCCTCATAATATGTCTGGGACACATAGCAGTGAGTGGAGATGTCCAAAATATCCTCTTCTGTGTTTGGATTCAGATCCCAGAATGAAGTCAGTTGTAATTCAGACAAGCCTTTGTTGAAACTGAAACACTATTTTGTTGCTAACAAACACTGAGGTAATTACGGGGGTGGGAGGGCATCTGGCGGTCAGGGGGAGAACAGCAGGGCAGAGAGGGTGGAGAATTGTGTCTGAAGATAAACTCATTTAGTTCTCCGACTCAAATGCCCATATTAGTCAACTGCTCAAACCATTGGCCCCGCCCCTTTCATGAAGCATTTCCTGTACATTTAATAAGAACTTTTCTATCGCACCTTATTGCAAAATACGCTATCTCAACCTCACATGGAAATACACGCTATACATATCTCCTCTTTAATTTTTCTATTCTAACTGTTTTTGTTGAGAAGAGTAAGTTGTATCCTCTCACAATCAGTGATGTAATTGTAAGGACAACCTGCCCTAATATCTTATTTTTATTGTCCTATCAGTGGATGAATTTCTCATGGCATAGAGTGGCCTCGATGTAGAAAAAGTAAAAAATAGACACACTAGACACTGCTGCACAGATTTAACATTGGGCATTTAGGGCCCAGGCCCTTCATCAGACATGGAACTGGTACAGCGACACACTGGCTTTAAATCAATGACCTGACAGGTCATACGATGTGATAAAACATACAAATAAAGTAATATACAGATATAATTGCCAAAATGCAATACAAATCATCAACAATACACATACATTCCCTTCAATATGCAACGATTCATATCAATACAATAAAAATGATATTCACAATCAGCATGTGAGAAGGTAAGTTCTTGAATATCAACTTGATAACACATGTGATGTAATAAAAAGAAGGAAAAATATCTAAAAGAAGAGGTGTCGGTGCTCCTCTAACAAGTAGTGATACAGTAGATCTATGTACTATTAGAGAAAAAGTAAACTGAAATCATGACATGACTCAACACTTTCACGGAAAATACAAACAAGTGAGTCATGTTTGCGTGTGCCTGCTCACCTGTGTTGTACATTCTGTGCAAGAGTCTGTCTGAGAAGAGAATTTTCCACTCTGGTTGGAGGCTGAGTGAGTCAGCAACAATAAATGTTTTCAGAGACATGCCTGGTGCCCTGTGCCAGCCACGATCCAGGGCCTCAAACCGTGGGCAGATAAAACAGGATTTCCCAACATATCTACCTGGGACAGCCTGAATGTTTCATTAGGACACTTCAACCCAGTCTGTCTGTTGTGGAACAAGAAATGCTCTTGACTTGTTTGACATACCCCAAGAGATGCGACTGGTGTTCTGGAATAACCAGATAGTCACTGTGACACACATTAATTTTCAAGTGTTCCGTGCAAAATTGTGTAAAAAAAAAAAAAAGGCTCAGACTGCCCCTTAATCTTTGTCTGTTCAGATGTTTTTCTCTCTGCTCAGTTTTAACTCTGAATCTACCTCTTTGGGTCAAATGATTCCCTGGCTTCACAGCAGGTCTGTGGCGGCTCCACTAATGGCGCTGTAATTTTGCATCTCTTTGAAGTTCTCCCCGACCGTTGTGTTACCTGAAGTCTGTGCTTCTCTGAGGTTTTGGGATGAGGCAGGCTAGCTACCCTCTGCAGCCTAATTAAATGTAATTGCTCCATTTTGTAGTGGTGCCCGTGTGGAGAGGGGAAGCCTTGTAATAAGGGAGATTGCGTGAAGGGTCCGAGGATCACAGACGCCAAAGAGGAGCCACGAGGAGACGCTTCCCCCTGTGTCGCCTCCTCTGTCCTGAGCAGACCTAGTCATTACCCCCTCCACTCTTCTTACTCTGGCTGTGTCTCTCCTTTCGTCTCCGTTCTTTGCCGTTGTCGCTCCTTCATCCTCTCTTTCGTCAACACAATTTCTCTCAGTGTTTTGTGAAATATTCTGCACACATGCCATCGATTTGCTTGCCACCCTCATCTTAAACTTTGCCATCTGAACAAAGAAACAGAAATCAGCTGGAAGACTGGAGTGCTTGCAGGAAGTGTCTGGTATGATATCTATGGCATTCCCTCAGGTGGCGTCATTGTTGTGGGTGCAAAAGCTGGAATTCTTGGAATCCTCTCAGCACCTCTGGGACTCCTTAACTGAGTCAGACACCAAAATAGGCTGTTTAGCCTCCTGACACTGACTGGTGGAGCGACAGGAGACACATTCTTTCCGGGAAAGAGGAGAGGAAAAAACAAAAATTACAGAGCAGGAGAGAGACGACATGACACAGAGAGGGAGCGCCAGCTTGACCGTGACCCTGCGGGATGTGTGATGTGTGTGCTGCAGGTACAAAGGTGACTTAGGTGGAGGGATGAGCATCATTCTCCCCCTGTTGTCTTTTTTTTTTTTTTTCGGGGGGAGTTGCCACAAGCCCATTGAGGATGAGGACATTCCTTCTTGCTGCTGCAGCTCCACATATTTTTCCTGCGACAGGGTGTCCGGCGATTTGCCTCCCTCATCTTCCTCCTTGTCCGTCTCCTCCTCCAACAGCCGTCCTCTCTCCTCGGTGGTGCCAGTGTGTCTGCCATACTGCCCGTTAAGGCTAATGCGACACAGGCTCCAGATCAAATTTCAGCCTCACATGAGCCACTCATCTCCACCTCTGCATCTTTGTCCTGCTCCCCTCTGTTTCCCGCTGACCGGGCCTGATTCAGGATTTACACATCTGATTGGGATGTCTATAAAAGCGCAGCTTTCCAAAGCCATCATTTGTGTGTCTTATGATCCAGGGAAAGTGTCCTCTACGAGACGCTCTGGTGTGGCAGCGATATACGCCCCTGCTCAGATGGGAAAGGTGTGTGCTTTCCTGAGAGTGAGAGCCAGGGTCTTTAAAAGAGTAATGATAAAGAAAGAAAAAAAAAAAGTTGAGGAAGAAAACATCAAAAGAATGAATGTGGTGAGATCACACACAGTGCCGGGCCTGTTCTCTCTCTCATGACCTCCCTGTCATGTGGCTTTCATGAGAACCAAACATCCAGCCACAGTTGTTTCCATACAAAACCGAGCTGCTTTGGTGATCCGAATGCTTATTATTATTTATTTTTTTTCTTTTTGAAACCGCAAAGCTAATCGTTTGGCTGTTTCTGCACGGCTGCTGCTTTCATCCAATCATGCGTGAAAGTCTGTCCATCATATACCCTGGCACTTTTTTCCAATTCTTGCAAATTCCGGCGTAACAGCTGCGTGCGTCATGTTTTTTAACCGCGTCCAAATTCTCTTCATTGTAAAGTTGATCCTTTTGTCACAGCCCCTCCAAACCTTTTCTAGTAAGCACAGTTGAAATGTATGGGGAGAAAGGGAAATAAAATACATCATGTATTTTTGCTACTGTATCATAAATCTGCCAACCTGATCACACGCCCGTTCCGAATGGGGCTGAACCAATTATAACTAATTAACAAGATGTACTTAGTAATTAGCTGTCTGGGTGTTGAGTAACTCCCAGTTCCCATCAGCCCATAGCTGCAGCGGTTCATAATTATCCAAGAATTGGATACTCTACATTCTTCATTCATAATTATGTTGTTTACATAATTATACATCCGGGCTTTCTACATAGCCTGTTTTGTGAACTCTTGAGTTCAGATTACATAAGAATTACAGTAGAACACGTGGTTGAAACAATGGTTGAAATGTTGTAAAACGTGGAAACGCGATCCCTCGCGACAGTTTTCAGTATCTCCAGTTTATTAGGCTGTCTGATTTCTATGTTCATTCAATTTGGACACTCGACAAACATATCATGATTACATGGGCTACAACCAGAACAAGGAAGTACATAAATCTGCATATTTACAGTGTTTCTACACTGTCATTATTTCTTTTATTCTCCCCAGTATAGTCGGTGCTCTGGAATTAATGTAATTGTTTGAAGTGTAAAGTGTAAAATCAGCATCAGATGGCATTCATTTATGTGCTTATCAAATCCAGATGGAGCTATATTTTACGCAGCATGATCCCAATATTCATTTGTTGCGTCTGCTTGCAATTAAACCATTCAGTGAACGTTCAACAGCCTGAGAAAAATCGGTTCTTTCAGAGTCAGTGGGACACAAAGCAGCTGTTAACTCCGGGAAGACCACCCTCGATTTTTGGCTTTGAGCAATATTACATTATGACCATCAGATTCAAAGTCTCACGTCAAAGCAAGGAAATGTGACTGTTTTTTGCCATGTGAAAAAAAAAATGTTTTCAGCGCTGTATATTTAATGTTAGGATACACAACAGCAATGGGATTCCAGTCAGCCAATCAGGTAAAAATAAAAACCCAGATCAAGTTGGAGGATCAATAAACATTCATTGTGTGAATCTCCATGTGATTGGTGAGAAACAACAACAACAACAAAAAAAACAAGTATAAAAAAAATTACCTTTGGCAACTTTGGTTTGTAATTCCAAACCTCATTAGTTTTCATTTGTTTTGAGACAAAGGACCTGTTGTGTTGAAAGCAGAAGGCCTATTGTACTGAGAGTGGCTGTGTGCAGCTTCGATGTGATTTATCTCTAAATGTTTGCAAATGAAAGCAGCAGTTGTTGTATTTCTGATGACATAAAAAAGTAAAAATGATCAGACTGAGTGAAGATGTCTGAAGTCATCATTTAACCCCCTCTTGTTGTCATTTAAAATATTTGTCCAAACACAAATGTGTTTGGTGGAACTAGGTGGTGTAGCTTTTGGTAATCCAGCTAACACACACACACACAAAGAGAGCTCTTGTGAAATTTTTCTGTTTGTATTCATTTACACTGCAGGTCAAAGGATTAGATGGGAGAATTTGGACCTAAGTTTCCAAATGAGGACCACTGTGCACTGGGTACATTGCAAAAGGTCACATGGGCAGCATTTAAATAAAAATAAAAAAGCAGCCTCTCTTATTAGCATGCAGTTTACTTGGGGGACTTCCAGGGTTAATAACCGAGATGAGGCTTCCATGACTTTGTGTCTCCGCAGCAGGAGAGGATCACAGCCCTTTAATACAGCAGCTTTACTCACGCCACATCAGGAAAACGAAGTCCCCTTAGATCCCATTAACAAAAATAATACTGTGGTGTGTGTTTTAGTCATCTGGCGGGTTCAATTTGATTTCTCAACCAAATATTTAGCTTGTCAACTCCTTGCAGCGCTCCAAAGTTCGGTCATTTGTCAGAAATGGACTGCAGCCAGTGTCTCCAAAGACTGATGTTTTTAAAAGCCTTAAGAGCGCACCAACATCTGTTAAATTGTTGCCGTTGATAATCATCACAACTACCGGCAAATCGCTGTATCTTATCAAGGGCAATTAAGGAAATACGGAACTTCTAAAACACCCTCAGGCTCTTTCTCTCTCTCCAGTCACAGGCGAACGGCTGCTCAGACATATGTGGCGTCCTGTCAGGGGATGCCTCTTAAAGTGAATGCCCGTTGAAGGAAGCTATTTTGCCAAATGCCAAAGCCATTGAGTTGCTTCATATCCTGTCAGATAAGCAGCCACAAAGAGCTCTCTTTTTTTTTCTCCACCCCTCCCGCCAGTCCTAAACCATTCCTAACATCTCAACATCCTCCTCCCTGCCTCCCACACCCCTCCTACTCCTCTTGTGAGTCGATAAAGAGCGTTGTAATGCCAGGAAGGACACACATTCCTTAAGATGTACTCAGATCTCTGAGGAGCAGGGGTGAGCCTCCATGCAAAGTGTTTGACAGATCAGAGGAAGGGTGAAGGGGAAGGAAGAAGAAAGAGTGAGATGAGAAGAACAGCGATGCAGAAGATTTGGGTGGAAAAGCCGGATGGAGCGGAGAAATGCTTTAAGCGCCAGCAATGTAAAAAGTCAGACGAGAAATGTCATAATTTAATTGGATCTGTGGATTGTGGCAACACATAAATGAATAATAATAAGCATAAAATTTATAGCACCTGTCATAAAACTGCAGCGTAACATGTCATAAATAAAAAGATGACTGTATTCATGATCTCCATGGAAAATGTGAGGTCCTTAAAGCAGCTCAGCGACGATAGTAATGTCTCACCATGGCTGCGCAACATCCAAAGTGGACAGAGTAAAAATGTTTATGTGATTGCGCTGCGGGAGTCAGCAGTGGCAAGTTTGCTAAGTCCATCAGTTTGATTGTAAATTACACGTGCAGCACAACAAAAAAGCCTCTGTGTCTCCAGCAAGCCAAAACCTCCCTTGTGGCAACATTTGGACGCAAATAGATCGCTCAATAAAAAAAGCAGGCTTGGTCCTCAGCCTCAAACCATTAGCATTGAGCTGATGCCCTCGACGTGGTACGCAGGCGTTAATTGCCTGGCTGCCTGTAACTTTTTCTTGGAATGTGTTTTTAATAGACGCTTTTGTAAACAAGGTTGTTTGGAAGGGATTGTACACACCTGTGTGCTGGGAAATATCGCATGTGGTCAGGACGCTTCAGCAGCGTATCACTGGCTGTTAGTAATGCTCTGATAGCGCACAGAAGCCTGAAGTTCTCGAGCTTTTCTTCATACTACATTTAAATTATCTTAAAGACCAACCCTGGTCTCTTTTCTTCTCTTTCCAACCCTGAAACTGATCTGGAAACTGTCTCCAGATGCTCCAGCTGCTGTCACTGAATCTTTCTCTTAAGGAGGAAACTGCCAAGTGACAACGTCGATGTGAGCTTGACATATATGTTTGTAACATTCAAGATGTCATGAAATGTTCCCACACAAGCAGGCCTTGGTTCCTGCTCATCATATTCACAGTCCAGAACATTTTACAACTGCCTTGAGTTCAGTTTCATTTTATTTGCACATTTTTCAATTTGTCAACAGAAATATGTTAATTTTGTTGCTCTGCAGCTGACTCTGCAGAAAACTGCTACTATATGCAGGACTGGCAAAAAAAACACACAGTGTTGAATACAAAGCCCTCCCAGTTTGGCTCCTATCAAAATGACTGAAATGCTTGTGGCTTTGTGATTAAGCTGTTGCAAACCGCACAGCCCAGGGAGAGCAAACCCAACATTTAAACCAAAAACCCAGATACAGGCAGCCTGGGCAACAACAGAGACATATTAGCTCTGCAGCCATTTGACGGCCCTGCAAGAGACATAAGATGTGAAACGGCTCATGTGATCACGATTTCCATCCTGAAAGTATCATTTTTGTTCACATGTTGGTCATTTGATGCATATCACCTGTGCGTCTGACTTCAAAGGGGCCAACGATTAGATATCAGCGGCAGGGCCATTACTTACGGAGTCCCTGTGAATCCTGCTCTGACCAGTGCGACCTTGTCTTGAGGGGAAAATAACCCATCTGTCTGGCAAATGTTTCCATATGGACACAAAGAGTGGAGCACATTTTTGTGGAAATGAAAGCATGTCCTTTAATCAAAGAGACATAATCAATAAATGATAAGGCCTGTGTCTGCAAGGAATAGTGGTAGTTTTGAAGATAACCTAAGACAAGATTGGTGATGGGACGAAATGAGATGGTGGGGGTGTTGAATTAAAACATTGTGCGTGGAGGACTGGAGTTAGTTGCTTGGTAATCAGGGGTTCCTATCAGCTCTTAAAATCACTTCCTGCGAGCTTAGCTCAGTCTTATTCGAGTGATCATTGTTTTATCTGGAAGGAATGCTAATTAGAGTTGTAGAGAAGCCAACCCTTGTCGACATCAACAAAATACTCCATGTGGTCAGTTTAAATGAGACAATAGATGCCTTCACACAACTATTATGCAAAGGAGAGGTTAGAGCACCAATTCAGAGAGCAATCTCCGTCTAGCAAATATTTACCACTCGGACGACAGACAACAAGGGAAAGAGCCTGAGAGACAGCAAGCATGGTTAATGAAGGAGGGTTGGAGATGTACAATTCAGGAACATGAGGCTTCTAAATCTGATCCAAGCCCCTTGGGAATGTGCTGAGTTGGACGTGCAAGATAATCAGAGAAGTGGGTTTTCTCAATCGACATGCCAACACAAATTTCAAGCAGAAATTTAAAAATATCTCCAAGGATGGATGGATGGAGGTTTTAGGCTCATGGCAGTATATTCTTAAAGACTAGACGAGCAGACCAGCATTATGTTTGAGTGCCAGGAGAATTTGTCCCTCTGGGGTTGTTTCTAATGATATGTAATGACCCAGACGGGTGCTACTGGTCTTAAAAAGTCCCTAAAAATAGACGTGCTTATTTGCAATCCCACGTTTGAGATGTGCAAACTCCAACACCAGCCAGGCGGTCTGATTTTTCCTTCTCTCCTTGCTGAGAACTCACTCCAACAAGCCTAGATGGATTTGAAATAATAGATATGGAAATATATTCTTTCACCTTTGTATTACTAGAGAAAGAATGCACCGATTACAGTTAACTTGTTCACATGAGGATCAGAAGAAGTGAAGATGTGAATGCCGCTGACAGCGGGTACTGGGGTGCATGTATGTGTGATGTATACCTTTTTACCCGAAATGTCAGCTGTGAGACTGACAGTAATTTGATGTTTCCCACTCACAACGGAGGAACACACTCTCAGCCAGTGACCCCCAACAGCTCTTCCAACCGTTTGCTGTGGCCATAGGGTGCTCCCGATTGGTTCCTCACCCACAGCAAAGATGATGAGCATGCTGGCTCATTATGGTTTTGTTCTGTACGTGCATGATACAAGAAGAAGTCAAGGGAATTGAGGAGGTGGTTAATTTGTGGACATTCTGCCGTTTGGAGCAGCGACTGTTCGTAGAGAGAAGTGAACTTGACCGTCTTGCCAATTTGCATTCGCTGGGTGTTTCCTTCTACTTTTCAGCTCATTTAGCGCTCCTCAGATGTTGGTGTGAACAAATCAACATTTAGACAGTGTACTAATGTGCCACAGAGAAGACCCTCTGAAGATAACCACCTTTGATATGACCCCCTGCGTCTCACACTGTCCCCAGCTTAGCCAGGGGCAAGACAATCGAGGCCATTTGCCCCCCAGAGAGATGAAAGCCCCGTCCTCCTCCTTTTCACTCTATTACCAAAGACTCCACCTTTGCAAAGTCTCTACACAAATGAGATTGTGCATCAGCCATTTTCTTTTGTGGGGTTTAAGTGTTTTTGAAAGGAGGGAAAACAAGTAGAGACATTAAAGACTTTGGGTGATGAAGGAGTGGGGGGGGGCATGAAAGGAGGTGGCAAGTGGCGAAAGGGGCCTGATTAAGACCTGATGACTGTTAGCGGGACAATGGTTGAACCGCTGGGGCCATTACTGTGTCTGATAGAGTGCTCCCCCCATGGAGGTATGCCAGCACTCAACGTGGGGCTGTTGATGGTCCTGCTGAAGCTCCGAGATTTGTCCTTGTCTCACAGGAGAAGCTCCAGCGAGACAGATTCATCTCCTGTGGAAGATGTTTTAGGAGTTGAACCCAGGGCTCAGACACACTGATTTCCTGCCTGCCATGAAGTCAGTTGTCTGTCTGGTGTGCGCATACAGGGAACAGTCACCAACAATGCCCACTAATTGTATGCACTCATACATGAGTCAATCAGCTGTTCTAATTGAGTGTAAATTCTAAACTTTGCCATGTTCCAGTACTTTTGTTTTTCTTAGCGACTCTGTTTTCCACCAGCATATTTTTAAAACTTCATCAAAATCTTTGTGAATAATGAGTAAATTATATGTGTGAAGCAGCTTTGCCGAATGCGGTTGCGGCTGACTTTACATTGCAGCCAGCAGCTGAGCCAGCTCTGGCCCTGGCCCTTGTCCTAGCCCCTAGGCTGCCAGCCGAAAAAGCTCCTCGACCAACCATAATGAAGAGTAGGCATTTTTATCCCCAGCTGTAACTCTAACCCCCCTCCTAGTGCATCTGTTCACCCAGCTTGTCTGGCAGAGGGAGCAGACATTGCATATTGGGATATTATTTGTATCAACAATGGGTAGATTGTTTGTTTGTGTTGAATTGGTCACAGCTGTAAAAGCACTGGGATGATTGGCACATTGGAGCGAAGGGGGGTTGGGCGGGTCAAGTCCACCTGAAGGATGCAGGTGGTGGAGGACAAAGGCCGACGTGGGCACGTCTCTAAAGAAACAGGTCCAACAGCCTCTGGCTTCGCTGGGAAAACCAGACGCTAAGTGAAAAATAAATCGGAGCTCAGAAAGAAACACAGCAAGTTAAAACACAGTGGATTGTGAGCAGGTATCTCTTTACTTGAGGTTTCATGTACGATTACTGTAACAGGCAGCTTACACAACATAATATGACACTTGTTTCTGTTTTGGCCTAAAACGCTTACAAACTACGAGCCTTTACAGCTGAAGTCAGAGCAACCAAGTTCCCTTTATGTGGTTAGCGGGGCCTTAGACATGGTATGACATCAGCAGAGAGGGCCCAGAGACCACATAGGAGGTGTAAGCCGCAGATGGAAGGAACACCAGGATGGATCAAACCAGTCATCCATGGGCCTCCCCTAATAAGTGAACCCAGCATCAGGGTCTGTCCTTTGGACGGCATTCAGGGATGGGCTGGGCCTCAAGGATGTCTCACACCCAGCACCCCCATTGGGTGGCAATGGTTCAGAAGAAGACATTGAGTATTTCCTTACGTTGAGTGTCATCCCATCCATCTAACGTTTGAAATTTTGGAAATGCAAAATTGAAAAGCCACTGCAAAAACAAGTAGGAATTAATTTTTGTAAATTTTCTGGGCTTTTACTCAAGATATTGTCATCAGCTTCGGATTACCCTGCTGCCACAGAAAGTGCTGCAGGAAAATGGTGCCACTGGTTAATGTAGCACCACGGATATTTGTCTTCTACTATTAAATCAGGTTCTGAATTAGCCAAAGTAGCCAAGAGCCAAATCAAGGTGTGTATGTCAGGGAGAAGGGCGACAGGAAGTACAATGTGGTTGTAGATGCAGATGCGTCACTAGGAACACCAGCATACTGTCAAAAATCACACACTGGGGCATGATGGTGTCCACTTTGTGTCAGATTATGTCTTCATAATAGCAGAATTGCAGAATATCTACATAAAAGGGTCCATGCTTAATGACCTCTAAAGCCACCTGATCGGAATCATGTCGCGGTGTGAAAAGCTGACATCACACAGAGTGTTGAGCAAACCTGTTCTCCACCAGCATTCACGAACACAAACACATTGTGCTCAATGAGTTATCCTTGTGTAATTATTATTTCTCAACGGCACTGGGAGATTTCCCCACATTGCTTCATCAGGCACATTGTCATTGCACAAAGATGAATAGTGAGTATTGTGCCTCTTCTCTGTAAAGTGAGGACGCAGTGCCAGCGCCCAGAAGTTTGACACCTCCCTGTGATTTGTTGTTTACATAAGAGCCGGGGTTTGATCCGAATGCTCATTCCAGAAGTATTCTGTCTCTTTCATCTGACAAAATAACACACATTGCCCCTGAGTACACTGCCTTGTTCTTTATCCTTTCATCACTGATGCTTCACTCATGAGTTTGCTAACTCGGGGACGTCTGTCAAAAGAGTTTGGCAGTGCGTTAGAATAACAGTGCCCCATACGGCAGGTACTCAAAGCAAAAAGCTTCATTGTATTTCACACCCTGAAGTGTGACAGACGATTCTGAGACGCAGTATAAACGAAAGGCACTCTGGCTGTTTATGCCTATTAAAGTTATCACTCAGAAGAGCATCACCTGATGAGCATCAATCCAACTACCGTCGAAGGGTGTTGTGCAAATAGTCAATCTGAATCCTGAATGAAAGCTGACAGACTTTTCAAGTGATAAAAGTGTATTCATGCATTAAACATTACATGTCTCCAGCAGTACAGAAGCATGAAAAGTTAAAATAGAGTTAAAATTTAAAAAAAAATCTTGTGGTACGACAACACTAAATGCGACAACACACTCGTGTGGGTGAGTGTGCTGACATAAACCTCACTGATCCTGAAATGCACCCATGGAAGGGTGTGTGGACATGAGGGTATGTTATATGTGCAGTAACAGTGAGTTGGCATGTAGTGACATGTGCATGTGTGCGTGCGAGCGCGTGCCACATGCTGTTGTTACTGTTGCTTCTTCCACTAAATGTACCCTCGTTGTGTCACACATACACGTACTCCAGTCTTCTTTGGCTTGGACACATGCCTGTGGCCTGTGCTAGTTTGAGGTTGGTGTAATGATGACAGGCCCTCTCTCTCACCCTCCTTCCCCCTCTCTCTTACACACACACACACACACACACACACATACAAAAACACACACTCAGATTCCAGGACCCCCACAAACATGACTTGGCTGAGGCTGCATGGTATATTGTACCACTGACAATGCTCCAATTACTCTTAATAACTCAGAAGAATGGGCACTAAATTGTTTAAATGGAACGTGTCTCTGTGTGTCTGCCTGACTTTTTTGTAAAAGAGCAACTACTGCATTAAAAGAACTGTTACTGCATTAAAAGAACTGTTACAAGCAAAAGTCCCATAATCTGCAAATATAAAACAATACACAAAATATGAAACGCAAGAAATACATTTCAGTGGTCTGTAAGTTAATGAGCAATTACAAGTGCAAAGACGTCCAGTTCATGTCTGTGGGTGTAAACAGATGAAAAAGTTTTCTGGGTTGGTCGGATATCAAGAGTGTTCTGCTCCTTTTCATCTGACACGAGCATTGTGCAGAAAATGCAGTCATTTCCTCACCATCTTCTAATCTAAACAGGTCTAATTACAGGCATCAAGGTGTATTTCTGTGGATTCATAGCCCGCACGTTCGAGCACAGCTATTTCACAACAGCCAGGAAATGGGGGTGTGCTGTGGAGAGGCTAGGCTGTTTGTTTGTTTTCTTTTTTTATCGTTGCATCACAAAAAGTGCAGTGGTACACCTCATTTCATGAATCCTTGTGTAGATTGAGTAAGATGAAGTAATTAGAGGCTTTAGCCTGGATTGCTAGCTATCTGCACCTCTGCACATGAAGGCAAGGATGTTATAATTAGAAAGTAGCCAGCAACACCAAAGGGTTAGGTGGCAAACGCTCACATGGACACTTTGTTATTACCTCTTGGCAATTATCATTTGATATGGCAGCATCCTGTCTTGTTTTTAATGTTCGTCTAATGATATAGTCTTGATGGTCCATCATCTGCTCCCGCTGTGAGATGTGGCATGTCAGGGCTCCAGTAATGACTCATTTAAAGTTGTATGTTTGTTGTAAGTATTTTTTTTCCACTAAAGTGTGCCTGCACATATTCCAGCAATTGCAGATAATGAGTATGAGAAACATCTCCAGCCAAATATTTCAACCATTCACTCGGCCTTGACTGCAGATTCGTGAGAAATAGTTTAACAGCACTGGTGATGGTTCATAGAACTCGTTGTTTTCCAGAAAAGAGTTGCAAAGCCAGAACATTTTCCTCCCACAGCCTTGAACTGATCATTTGCACAACTGAATGAAAATTTCCAAGATCTTTCTTGCAACACAGTTGTAGTCAATCAGCATCTTTCACAACTGTCAGAAATGAAGGTGAGAGTGAAAGTGAGGTTATTAGAGTAGCGTTTAATAAAACAAATATATTCACATGTTCTATATATAACACTTTCCTATAAAACAATATATATAACACATTTACAATGCATGCAGCCCCATGTCTTATAATACTAGAGTTGACAGAATTCAATTAAGTGCCACCCCCAGGATAATATTTACAATACAGTAATTTACTGCAATAACTGAGGCTTGAAGTTCCATAAAAAGAGAAACAAAACAGCTCTGCCATTACCAACGACATGAATCGACCTCTGAAATGTCACTTCCCCAACTTCAGACTCCTTATGTGTTGATGGGGAATTGGATCAGTCCATCTTGCGCTGTAGCATCCCTCAGGGTGTATCACTTTCCCCAGGAAGCGTGTCTATCTTTCCCAGTGCTGGGTTTGTGTCAGCAACTTTGGCAGGAAAGAATGTCTTGGGTGTTAATGTGTGTGTCAGCATCTCTGGTGTAAGGCTGAAAAGTGTCAGTGTCTGTGACTGTTTTTTTTACTGGTTTGCAGGGTGTGTGTGTGTGTGTGTGTGTGTGTGTGTGTGTGTGTGTGTGTGTGTGTGTGTGTGTGTGTGTCCATGTGTTTGTCAGCGTCTCTGACAGGTGTGTAGGTTCCGGGCGGCAGTCCTGCTGACACTGTGGTCTCTCTCCCCTTTCTCCGGTCTGCAGGCCAGACCATCACCACAGTCACAGCGCTGGAACAGCTCCAAGCCATGGGTGCCTTTCCTGCGGTGGCGCGTGCACACCTGGCCCTCGGTCAGCACCGGCTTACAGATACGAGACCAGAAATGTCTGGCACAGCACAGACCCTCAGAGCAGTCAGAAGATCTCAGGCAATTATCCCCTTCCTGGCCTGGAAATTGTGGGAAAGGAGAGAAGGCAATAAGTTGGAGAGATGAGCTGAACACTTGATTCTTGAGCCAAATACAAATGCAGAACATGTAACTCACCTTTCACAGTGTGGGGCTCGTGGACTTGCGCTGGCTTCTTGGCATGATGCTCCATAGAGTTGTTGTGTAAATTCCAGCCGGTGATCATGGTTCCATCTGTGCCATCGATGTCATTTGCCTGGCAGACACCTGGGAAGGTGAAATGATGAGGGGAGAGAAGCGTTAAGAGTCTGAACTCACCACTATCTGCTAAAATGTAAACCAACAGACAGGAGTTGATTCTAGGAGACGACTGTCAGTGGGTGCTCAGGTGAGATGCTCCTTCGTACCGTTGCTGCAGCGGTTTCCTGCACAGCACATGGAATCTCGAGAGCAGCGTTTCCGGCTCTTGCGGCAGGGCAGACAAACACCTCGGGCGTCGTTGCAGAATTCATCACCTGCGCATTCTTCATCATCTGCGCAAACACCTGGCTGCTGTAAGAACAAAATCTGCGTGTCATTCGAATACTCATATATCACGCATGAAACTTCCCAACAGCAGCTTTGGCCGCGGCGCGCAGACTTTTACGCACATTAGTGTCAATTACCTGCAAGGTGTCTGCGGGTAATTTGTGTCCCATGCTGCCCGAGGGCGGTGTTCGTGGACTGGGACTGACAGTCTCTGTGCCTTTACCACCGGAACCACCTGGTAGATTCTTTATGGCGTTGGAGTTCATCAGAACTGTCCCCGCGTAAACGTCCCCAGTGTATCCAAACAGCGTGAGACACACAGCCACGAAGCAATGCGCTGACGGGAGCTGCATGATTCTCCGCCTCAGTTCTGCTGTTGCAAACGTGAAGGAGAAAAATCCTTATTTGCAAGGAAAATATCTTGAGTGACTAAGTCCAAAAGCGGCCTAGAATCCTGAATCCCGGAGTTTCCACAGGAGTTTGGGCACGATGTTTGGGAGTGTGTGTCGCTGGGTCCCGGGATGATGGCTTTATACATGTGGACCTGTTTGTCTTCCCGCCCCTCGCTGTGCACAACAAAGGCGGAGGGTGGAATTTCAAAGAGAGCCCCACTGTACGGAAATGGCCATCTATTCGCCCTGCACAGGACCGCGGTTCACAATGTTTGTGTAATGATAATGACCCGCAAAGTCACCGTGAATGCGCATCTCTGTGTGCGCCACACTGGCAACAAAGCAGAGCCAGGGCTTTTAAGAGCTGCTGGTTAGTTACAGTCACTTTATCCCTTCTCTTATTCCTCCACTCGGACTTTTGAGATGTTGAAGTTATTCCTAATCAAAGGTACAAAGCTAAACACACACGTTGGATACTTACACGATAGATGTATTTTTTCCAAACTGCTGTCAGCAGGACTAGTATGACTTCCAGGCTGTTGAAACAAAATAAATCCTGATTGATAGCCAGCATCTCTTCCTTCCGATGAAAACTGTTGGTTATTCCAGTTTCTTTGACATTCAAGCAGCCTAACAGTTCTTTGATTGTGTGAAGACGTTGATGATTGAAGTGACTTGTGTCGATTAACCAATTCATTTGATCCCCGATTGCAAGAGGGGCAATTATCCTCCACAGTGTGCTTGGTTACACCAGGGGCGGACATCGGTGTGTAGGAAATGCAGGGCAGACCATTAAGGGGTGTGAAAAGTTTACCGAATTAATAGACTTCCGCGGTGGAGCCTTTCAGGGTTGACTGGCACTTTGAGATTAAAGGAAGCTCTGATGTGTCCTGATCTCTGACCTGGTTCCTCCAGCGCGTCAAATGCCAAATCCTCCCCTGACACTCACAAGTGTGTATTTGACGGGAAGCTGGTGAGCCATGGCGAATGTTTCACCAAGCAAATGTCGAAATTAACGTGCAGTGATCCGCTTTTATTTCGGTGGGATTCTCTTGAAATGAATTATCTTCTGATGTCTGGTTGTTAATGTGTGTGTGTGTGTGTGTGTGTGTGTGTGTGTGTGTGTGTGTGTGTGTGTGTGTGTGTGTGTGTGTGTGTGTGTGTGTGTGACAGAGAGAGAGAGAGAGAGATGTGTCTCC
>CAAKHB010002013.1:8471-25971 GCA_901007665.1 Aeoliscus strigatus | reverse complement strand
GCATCCATCTATCCACCCAGGAAGTCTTCATCTATGCCTCATAGAATAGAACGGAATAGAACAGAAAAGAAGAGAAGAGAAGGGAATAGAACAGAATAGAACGGAATGTAATAGAAGAGAATAGAATTGAAGTACTTTATCAATCTTCATGTTGCAGCAGCTAAAAATCAAGGTAAAAAGAAAAGGGAGGGTGGTACATTAGAAATACTGAACTAAAACGGAACTGATCTGGAATCTGTTCATCAGAACGCTGCGTCAACGCGTCAGTCTGTGTCAACGTTAACACCACAACAGGAACACCCTGATCGGGGGAAGTCGAGGAAATTGCCGCTGTGGCCTCGTTTTCACTCTGTCGACATGAACTAGGAATCCTCCCAGCGCCAACAGTCCCCATCACACACACGTTTGGTGCCAGATGCCATTTAGTTCCACTACAACAGCCTCAACTACTGACAGACAAACTGCTTCATTCCACGTCTGACCGCGGCTGAAACCCCTTCAAAGTCGAGACTTCTTTCTTCTCAGCTCCTTGACACCAACGTCTGTGGGGGTGGAGACGACGGGAGGTGACGAGAAGAAACGCTTCCTCCTGCTGACACTCACGTGGACCAGTCCGTCTGTTTTCTTCTGCTTCAGACGATCTCAGAGCATCGAGGCTTTGTCAGATGCTGGGCGACGCGCTGCGCACACGCACACACACACACAGATCAGGTGAGGACACAGCCAAGTGGGCAGCAGGCGGCTAAAACCGATCTGACCAACCAATACCGCCACGGGACGGACGGGAATTTGGGTAACTACGGCAACCAGAGGCAGGAGAAAGGAAGGAAGTTCAAGAAATCATCTCCACTTCAAAACGAGCTGCCGCGTCCCAGCTCGCTTACAAAGGCACACCGAGGACACACACTGAGGCTCATGGGAAACATGGCCGCTAATACGACTACTGCTAGTACTACATGTGAATTTGTCTTTGTTAATTTCTCTTGGGAGATCAGTGAAGTATCTATGTATCATCTACCGTATTATCTACTGTTCCAACCAACTTCTTTGTGTACAGTCACATATTATTCAAGCACATGATGTCATTCATAGTTTGATTGATTCAATGAGTGACAACAGAACCACACACTGCCGTCTGTTTTTTCTTTGTTCTGTTGGTCAGAATAGTCCTGATGTGGTGAAGGTCCGCTGACATGTTGTCATTCAACCCGGTGGGGTGTACCGCTGTGACGTAGCAGCCTGAGAACCCACCAGGTCGTTGCATTGACAGTCCAATTACAAATCCCCGCTGCTCATTTGACCATTTTACCACAAAGAGGAGTCACATGAGGACAAACACAGGAAGTAAAGTCACAGGTCCAAACTCGTGCTCTCCGGTGAACACATGAGTTGAACTGTACAGTTGAACAGTATTTGTTTGTGATTCTATAAAAGTATTTCTTTTTGATGTATCAAGTGACCCGTAAATGACGACTGTGACGTCACTCTTAGCACGTTCCTACACTATAACGCTATATTCGATTTTTCCTTTTTCTATTTCCCTTCTAACATTTATTTCATATTTTCATCATGTCATCAAGTCTAGAACATGACATCCTCGTCCACCGGCGGCAGGTGGAACCGTAACGCCTGCGCGTGACGTCACGACAACGTTTCCTCGTCCTCCACGTAGGTGTGACGATCACGTGACGTACACAAAGCGACCCCGCCCTCGGAGTTTCACTCGGGTCCAGCTGAGTCCGCTCCAAAGCGGCCGAACGCCCCGGAAGTCGCCGGGGCTGACTCACCTGGCGCGGCGGCGACGGCCTGGAAGTTGTGCAGCTCCGCCAGCAGACACGTCCGCTCGGCGGGGTGGAGGCGGTGGATGAACTCCTTGGCTCTCTTCGGGGAGGTGAGCTGCTCCCGCGGCTCGGTACTCCCTCGGGTTCCCATCAGGCGGCTCGGTGCTCCCGGCGGCGGAGCCAACTTGTGTCCGTCCGGCCGGAGGAGTCTCCGGAGGCGGCAGAGCTTCAGCATGGCGACAGGAACGACAAGAGACGACCGGGAAACGTGTCCGCGGACGTTTTGACGGAGATTTGCTTGATGAAGTTGACTTCGTTTCTTCTTGTTGTTCGGTGGAGCAGAATCGGTCCGAACCGGGACACGAGCTGGTTCCGCTGGTCCAAAAAGTCGGTGGAAGTGTCTCTCAGCCGCCCGTGGCCTCCCGTCGAGCCGCCATCCGCCGCTCGCACCGGCTCGTGGTCCGCGGAGAGCCGGAGTTTGGATCGTCAAGTTCAGGAGGACGAGGTCAAGCGAACAGCCGTTACAGCGCGTTTCCTGTAAGCACTTTCAAAATAAAGCAAGCGTCCGGTGACACCTTGCGTACCAAGAGCTTTTGAAACGCGACTATTTACTGAAGACAGCAGCACCCATTTACTGTACATTCTCCAGATATTCTGTGCTTCTAAGGACATGGAATTTGATCATTTCTGTGTATGTAATGTGTTTTTACACATCTGCCCACTGAAGTGAAAGGGTTAACAGCTCCCTGTTACACCTTCACTCAGGTATTTACAGGTGAGGTGTTTACTTTAAAACAGGGGTGTCCAAACCGGTCCTCCAGGGCCCCCCTATCCTACAGGTTTTCCATGTCACCCTGCTCATACCTCACCTGAATCAGTCTCTGAAGTTCTGCAGAGGTCTGACAACGAGCTGCTGATTTGAGTCAGGTGTGTAGGAGCAGGGTGACATGGAAAACCTGCAGGACAGGGGGGGCCCTCCAGGACCGGTTTGGACACCCCTGCTTTAAAACAAGTTACTGAACCCAGTGGCACCATCGAATGAGAAAACAGCTCATCAGGATTTGGTCAAAGTGAAAGTAGTCATTATGGGAATGAAGTGCTTGTTTTGCTTTTGTTTTTTGGTTGGAACTCACTAACATGACGTCATGTGACATAGTCATAGAGCATGTTTGAGGTTACTAATAAATGTCCAAGTTTAAAATGGACCTGAGTCTTGTCAAGCCGTTGGCCGGAAGATATGAAGATGCAGACCAAAGACAATATCAAATATGATTTTATTTACATAAATCTTTTTAAAACAAAAGGCAAAATGAACAGCTTTTATTTCCTTAAAAAGCTTCCAGAAGAATCATCTTCTCAACCAAAGTACTTCATTAGTCTAAAAGCACAGCTTTCCATCTCATTCTTTTGTTTTAACAAATCAACTGATTCCTCACAAGTCTGAAGATAAAACCGTGAATACGTTCAGGCTGTGAAAGTCACCATAATACTCCAAAGCCTCAGACACAAACGTATGAGGGTTTCCGTCGAGGCCGGGTGCTGGAGGGGTTTTGTGCAGCTGCTTAAAACTCTTTCATTGTTGGAACATTGGCTGCTGGGAACTCAGTATTCTTTTGCAAATAAAATCATCCTTTTCTCAGACATTCCTGCAAAGCAGCAGGGTGGTTTTAAGGCCCAGGAACTCAAAGTAAATTGAAAATACTCGTGCACTTCTGCGACAGGACCCTGAGACCGGAAACACGCTGTCACTCGTCTTTAAAGGTGCAGTTGTCCAACATGGACGCCGTGGCTGAACGCAGAGCACTGCCTTGTTCTGACCCAACAGCACAAGCGATGGCTTTTCTTATTAGAAGCAAATAATTCAAATACGTCCAATTCATGTCACACAGAAGAGCTGGAACCTTTTCAAACGGGAGCAGTTGGTACATTTACCAACTTTTGGTTTTGGAGGTGGGGAGGGGCAGGTTGTTTTCAGTCTCCAAACTTTCAAACACACAGAAGCAAAGAAGCAGCATGAAAACCAAACACTGATTCATGTGGAGAGCAGACTCACCATCTGAGCGGAGGAGTGGATGTGCACGTGTTGTCTTACATGTACAATAACGTACACAAATGTTAAGTGCGGTCACACAAGAGACCAGTAGTACAAGTTCTGCTGGAGTCGGGTCCCCTCAGACACCTCTGAAGGATGGAGAGCGGATTCTGCCTTCGCTCTCTGTGGGTCTGACCGACTGAAGAGGAACAGCATCAATCGGCGAGTCACAACGTGACAGCGTTCAGACAGCGTTCAGACAGCGTTCAGACAGCGTTCAGACAGCGTTCAGACAGCGTTCAGACAGCGTTCAGACAGCGTTCAGAGCCTGCAAGAAAAACATGATCAGAGTTTCTACGTCATCAGCTGAAGTCCTGAACTCCTCTGGCTGGTCCACCGATGAACACTCACCCGGTTCAGTTCTCGTCAATAGACGACCCCCCCCACCAAACCACTGAGAATCTACCATGACGGAAGTTCACCGTTAAGACATCGTCTGAGCACATTAGCTGTCGGCAGGCACGACCGTCACACACCACGCACACCGAGCGGAGCTGCAGAGACCAGACAACACCGACGTGGGATGTTTTTAACACCGTTTGACACCAGTGGTCCGGTCCAGAGAGCAGGTTCAGTAAAAACCCTGAAATGACAGTGACTGACTGATGACTGAATTCAAACGTATGACACCACAGATATTTGGTTTGATTTCTGTCACTTTGAATGAAAACAACTGGAAAATCAGCAGTTTTCATAACTTCAGGATGAACAAACTTCACTAAAGCTGACTTCTGGAACGGCCCCAGCTCCGTGTGTGTGTCTGTGTGTGTGTGTGTGTGTGTGTGTGTCTGTGTCAGCGCAAAAAACTGCTGAGGATCAACAATCAACCGGGAAGAAGAGAACCAAAACATCAGGAGTTTTTGGTCCACAGCTGCAGCTCCTGCACGCACGCACACAGGCACACAGGCACACAGGCACACAGGCACACACACTAGAGCAGCAGTTACTCTCCTTGAGCCCTTAGGGAGTAGAACCCCCAACCAAACAGGTGTGGATCCCTGACATTCTTCAAGACCAAATCAAGATGCTGAAGCTGTTCTTTCTTGAACTTAAATAGAATAAAGACACGCGTCTGTTTCCGTCAGTCCTCTGTGGAGTCTGTGTCGTCGTCCATGTAGTCCTCCTCCACCGTCATGCCCCCGTTTTGCGTCCCCCACTCGTCTTCGTCATATTCAATGCTGTCGTTGTCCTCCAGCAGCTCGTCGTCCAGTTCCGCCGCCGCGCCCTCGGCAGCCGGCGGCTCGCCAACCGGCCGGCCGTGCCGCGGCTCGCCCGGTGCCGGCGGTGCCGGTGCCGGTGCCACTGCGGCGCCGGCGGCGTTGTCCTGCGCCGCGGCGTAGCCCCCGTTGTTGTTGGAGAAGGCGGCTCTGTCCCGAGCGTCGTCCTCCACGTACACTCTCTGGTGGCACATGGGGCAGGTGTCCTGGATGTAGAGCCACTTCCTCAGGCACAGCGCGTGGAAGTAGTGGTGGCAGGGCGTGATGCGCGCCGACGTGGAGAACTCCTGGTAGCAGATGGCGCACACGTCCTCGATGTCCCTCAGCTCGTCGCCGTGGAGCTCCGGCAGCGAGTTGATCTTCTTGACGGCGGTGCGGCGGTTGATGAAGGTCTTCCAGCCGTTCTTGGCCTGCAGGTAGATGTTGAAGTAGGCGTGCAGGCACATCATGCACGCGCGGATCTTGCTGCCCGACTCGAACATCATGGTGTAGGCGCCGTTTCCGAACATGATGACGCCGAACAGGAACTCGATGATGTTGCCCGTGGAGCGCACATAGTACACGTAGTCGTCCAGCTTCTCCCACAGAACGTTGGAGAAGCCGTCGGCCATGAAGAGGCCGTAGACCGTCAGCGACACTACCACCTGGACGGGGGGGTGAGAGAAGAGACGTGAACCTCTGACCTGAAGGGCGGATCCTGGGCACGCACAGGGACTCTGCTCACCTTGAGGCAGAGCTCCACGCAGAAGGCGGTGACAGCGAAGAGCCAGGTGTTGAGGGCGTAGAGGTGCCACAGGGCGCAGCTCAGGGCCACGGGGAGCACGAAGAGCACCGACGACACCAGAAGCACGGGGAAATGACGCCGGAAGGAGGACACGTGAGAGGCGCTCAGGGACATCAGGACGGGGTCGGTCATACCGTGGATGAAGTGCAGGATGGCCGTCAGCAGAAGGCACATGTTCCGACTCAGACGGACCTTTGGATCAGAACCGACAGCACCATCACACGCAGGACAGGGACGGCGTAGCCTGACGTCACCTCTCCAGAAAGGCAACTAGTCGTCGTGGCTACTTGGACCTCCACAGACGACAACAACTGTGATTGGACTGTTTGAGTCAGGTGAGTTCGCCGAGAAGAAAGAAACGACCAGAAGACGTTTTGTAACACCAGCGGAAAACGAGAAAACAAGATCCGCTCGCATTCCGTCGCTGTCGCTTGAAGGAAACAAAGAAAAACACTGAGAACGGAAAAGAAGAAACCGATTCAACGCAGACACAGAAGAGGAAGCGCTGACACCACACATGGATCCATTTCAGTCCGACGGGACGTGACCCTTCGCTAAGCCCACTAAGTCAATGTTTCCCCGCTGTGACGTACCAGACGCTCCTCGGGGTCCAGGCTGCTCAGACCAGTCTGCAGAGCCAGGATGAAGAACAGAACAGGAGCCACGAAACCCAAACGCTTGTCCTCCTCCTCCGTCGACCCTGAGAGAGACACGACACGTCAGACTGCAGGCACGCTCCGCAGCGCCTCATTGGTCGACCGGTCGGAGTGGTACCGATGAAGGCGAGGATGCTGAGGCCGAGGTAGTGAGCGACGGAGGAGATGACGGCGCTCATGCCCAGGACGGTGAGAGTGGAGTCGCAGCCGGAGATGATCAGGTTACTTGTGAGGTCCCAGAACACGTCCCAGCTCGGCAGGTAACCCTGTGTGTGTCCATGGAAACGCTTGTTTACGTCTCTTTGCAAACCGCACATTGTTTGACGCATGCGGCGTGGACGTTAAGTAAATCTTGTATATATAGAAGTATATATATAGCAAAAGAAAATAGTGTTTCACAGTCTGAAACAGTCAAACAAATCGCCTGTATCTGAGGCCACGTCGTCACGGAGACGAGTTCAGGGGAATCAGTAGTTTTCTCCTGCGTGTTTCCAACCTAGACGATGACATCATAGCTCGTCCTCTCCTTAACCTCATGCTAACAACAACAACAACAACGGCGTCTGACTGTGTTGAATGTGATGTGTCTGTTCGTCTCCTTCTGGTTCCGTTCATCAACTTCTTCCTGGGATTGTTTCCATCTCGTGCTCCATGTCTTCTTCTCTGTCATGGTGTGTAGCTGTGTCAGTGTTACAGCACCATCTACAGACCTGGAGGATGTCCTACAGCAGAGTCTCTGGATGTGGGTGGACCCACACATTTCTGGAGACGATGTGGACGGAAAACGTTCTAAAAACTGCCCCTCTCTGTCTTGGTGTGGCCGTGGCCTGAGCTGTATTTATTCAAAGTGTGGTGGGCAGACTCAGTCGTGATTATAAACTAAAGAAGAAGTCGGACGTACGTTCAGCGAGGACTGGTATAGGAGGAGGTCGACGTGCTGCCGGGGTTTGGAGTTGCTCTTACCTGTGAGTCGGCGCTCCCGTCTGTTGCACCGCCCGTGGCGTTCCCGCTCTCCCTCCTCACCACCTGCACTACGTACAGCAGGATCAGAGCCTGGGCCGTGAAGCGCGTCAGCCAGAACACGCGCAGAACGTCCGGGAACCTGATTCTCTTCCACGTGTCCTCCAACAGCAGCTGGAGCCCGTAGATCCTGTACATGTGCCGCACGAGCAGGTACACGTACCGGCAGGAGTAGTAGAACCACTTGAGCCTCAGGGCCAGGCACACGGCCGTGTTGAGGGCCAGCGCCAAGCCCGAGAACACGGCCACCAGCTGCCTGACGTCCGCGGGGAGCTCGATCATCAGCCCCCACAGAGGGATCATGATGTCCAGGACGACCAGCGCGGCAAACACCGACTGCAGGTTGAGCAGGAACACGTATCCGACGCCAAAGACCAACTGGACCGCCGCCATGCCCAGCCACAGGCTGGGCCCGTTCCGGGGCAGCAGCCGGAAGCCCAGCGCCGCCTTGTAGTAGGCACTGTAGAAGTCCATGTGAGACGTGGCGTAGTAGTTGACGAGCACGGCGGCCATGCCGAGGAGAACGGCGAAGAAGAGGGTGTAGAACTTGAACAAGGCCTTCTGGGAGAGCAGCAGCACCACGGTGGAGATGAGGACGCCTGGGAAACACAGGACACAACTTCCTGTCAGAGGACGGAAACAACAAGATGCTCACAGAGTCAGACTCAATCCGATTGGCCGGAAGAGGTTCATCACTCCTGATCACCGTCGCCTCGACTCAGCTCAGAGGGCCGACCTCTGGTGACCTCTGGTGACCTGGCGACCGTCGTCCCGTTCTTTTAGCAGTTGTTCTGACGGACGGCAGCAACCGGTGAGACGTCCAAGTTGAAATTCAGCGGTAACAATCACTTTCAAACACAAAGTTTGATTCAAAGTTCAACGTGTCTTTGAATGCTCTGCTTTGGTTCTGTCGCAGTCAATCGGAGCACTTTCATGTTGCTGCTACTGAGCACACGCATTGGTTCCACACCTTCTCACCAGAGTCATGTGAGACCTCGTCACTCCAGTCCCAGATCTCGCCACAGAAAAACGCCACACGCAGTTCAAGGGTCAATGTACTGAACAAACAGGGACTTATGTAACACGCTTGTTTGTCTGTGCAGAGTTTCGTCTCTACACAGACACTTTACACAGTTGTTTTACTCTGGAGAATAAAAACTATCAGTTGTCAGATTAATAAAGTGTAATCTAATCTAATCTTTGTGACAGGCACAGTGATGGCCGCCTAAATGAACAGAGGAGGAAACCTGGTGATGACTGATGGAGTGAGGGCCACCAACTGTCAGCAGATATGGCCTGTTAACATCTGACATTTGTGTTGCAGATAAAGACGTTCTTCCTGCTGAGATTGACACTTTGAGAATTACAGATATCTGACACTGAATTTGGAGATCAATAAAAGTATCTATCTATCTAGGTGGATATCTGAAATGACAGTGGTGGACAGGAAGGATGTCGAGGCAGATATGTCAAATGTTCCGGTGGAGCTGGACAGGTCTTACTCCGACGTTCGTACTGACGTTACAGAACCCTCCCGGGGTGACAGCTGACGTAGACTGCCTCTGGCTGCTACGTCACAGCCAGCGCCGGCTAGCTGAGCTAACGTTAGCTGCCGGTTCCCAGGGATCACAGACTACGTACCCACGACTCTGACCAACACCTTCCCCATCGCCCCGGCCCATCCCGACCCCGGGTCGTAGTACGAGTTAAAAATGGCGTCGATGATGAAGATGCAGGGGACTCGCAGAGCCACATCCAGCACCGCCAGGGCCTGCTGGCCGATCCGGGCTTGAGTCGACGCCATGCGGGCTAAGCCAGGAGCTCAGAGTCCCAGTGAGCCGCGGAGGTCCGTGGAACGTTCACCGACATTTAAGCTCCGCTGCATCCGCGCTGATCCTCGGCTTAGCTGTGACGGTTGGCAGCCGGGAGCCTGCTGTCGTCCGCCATGTCTGCCCGAGTCAGTCAACCTCCTGTTGCTTCTTCTTCTTCTGCTGCTGCTGAAGCGGAGTTTATCGCCACCAACCGTCCGCCGCTCACACGTCTCCCCCCTCAGGACTCGTCCGGTGCCGCAAACACACCGTAGAAATGTCAGTTTCCTTTTGTGTTTTTATGGAGAAGTTCGTTCGTCCTGCTGTTGGGAGACGGGATGACGTAAACGACGTCACGTCGAGCGTCAGGTGGTGTGGCAGCTGATGTATGGCGCTCAATCAGTGCCGGAAGTTGTATTCAGTATTCATCGAAAGAATTCAAATTTTCATTCGAAAAAAGATGGAATGAATATAAGTGTTTTCGAATACAATTCACGGTGCTGATTTAGCTCCATACTGACGTAACTCTTTTTCAGAATGAGAATCCCTTTTATTCTCACCACAACGAAATCATGTGCGGCTTTCTCTTAAAAAACACTTAAAAATAAGTACGGAAAATAAGAAAAAAAATCCTAAAAATACCAACCCCAAAATGTACTACAGTAAATGCTGAATGTTTATTTTGAATGATGAAAACTTCCAATGGAACCTGATAATATGATGGACAAATATTCCAAAGATTTGTTCGTCTGCTCTACAAGTGATGTGCTGAGCTTCAGCTCCCAGTGGCTGCTGCATCTACCATACAAGCTGTGTAAGTTAAAGAACGGCCGTGTCAGATGTTTGCATGTGCTCCGTCATCCTGTGGAGGAAAAAAAGACCTTCCTGGTGTTGTTGTAGATGGTGCTGACCAGCTCCTCTGGGTCCTCGTCCCTTGCTGCTGCCATGACCTCTAGAACTTGGCTGAAATGTAGACGTAGTGAGTAAGGTGTGAAGTTCACTGCCGATGAATCGTCACAGGTACTCACACGATGTGACAGGGCTCATTCCGGTCCTTCAGGCAGTGACCCGCCTCCCATTTTTTCTTTGTTGGAAATGTAGTTTTAACGTACTTGGAGCCGGCGTGAGTGTTCTTTACACCGCACCATGGAGCATCTGAGGGGGAAAAGGCAGTTGGATTTAATATCAGTCCACTCAAAGTTTGCTGATTAAAGGTGTCAGTGTGGCGATAAAGCTTTCATCACGTGTGAGTCGCACTGATGTCGATTCAGATTCTATCAACTGGCAGAACTGTGTCCCTGATGGACTGCCAGGGCTGTGGCTTTGAAGGGAAATGCTGCCCCCTGTTGGACTGAACCGCAGCATGCGAGCTGCTGGTGTTGACAATGTCGTTTCCAACTCACCTGTTTCTATCATGAGTCTCTCAGTGGGAACAGATGTCATGGCTTCAATGTTGGCCTCAGTTTTCAAGGAGCTGAAAAGCCCAACTAGGATCCTCAGTCATTCACAAACTTTCACTGATGTATGAAGAGTCACAGTCTCAAGGCTCAAGACTTTTCAAAATCCTCTCACCAGCCGTTTATTCCGATATAAAGATCCAGGTCAACGAGGGCGGCGGCTTCTTTTGCCGTCCCATCGAAGGAGTGAACCTGAGGGGAGGATGATGAAGCAAAGATCAGCTGGATCCTGATTTGACAACAACCGCTGACTCGTCCGGTTTCATCCGTCCACTGTGACCCACTCACCACTCCTCCGACACACCTGTCTCGATTTCTCCTCATGATGTCTGTCAGAACACGAGCAGAGAATACGTGAAAGGGTTCGATGAAAGCATCAAACCAGGACTCTCACACACTCACCGACAAACTCCCGGTGGGAGTTTCTGCAGTGCAGGAACATCGGCAGCCTGGTCTCCTCCGCCAGGTCAAACTGCTTCTCAAAGTATCTGATGGATTAGGAGTCAGTTCAAACCGCTGTTGGTCTGCACCTTCAAACACGCAGCAAACCGCAGCAAACTTACTTGAGTTGAGTCTCTTTTGGGCAAAACTCCAACCTGTCAAAATCTGGAAAGAGACCAGACCTTCAGTGAACATGGAAATACTAACAGCGGTTTACCAAAGTTTGTATGTACTCTATGTAGTATGTGTCTTATGTGTCGTATGTATATTTATTTCATTTAGATGTGCACACTTATTTTAATCACACTTTTTTTATGTTTTAGCTGCTGGAACTTCCCTTCTGCAATAAACGAAGTAATTGTGATTCTGATCAGTCTGTAGAGTTTTTGATTGTAAACTGACAACTGACGTCTTCCAAGTTTTCTTCATTTCAGGACTGACAGACTCTGTTTTGTCATGGACCTCGTGTGTGTGATTCATTTCTTCTGTTGGATCATTCACTGCATTCTGAGGACCACCAGTTCAGTCGGTTGTTCAGGGTGAACCCACCCAGTCCACACTCTCCCACGGCGACCACCTTCCCTCTGTGTGCCGCCGCCAGCTCCCGCAGCCCGGACAGGTACTGGGATTCTCCGTTCTGCTCAAACTCACCGCAGCGGGTTGGATGGCAGCCGACGGTGCAGTAGAACTCACCTGTGGAGCGCAGCGGGGACATGTTCAGGGTCCACAAACCATCTGTTGGATCCTCCATCTGTCCATGTGAGGTTTACCTCTGGTCTCTGCCAGTCTGACAGCCTCTCTGCTGTCCTCCAGGCTTCCTCCTGTGATCATAAACTGTGACAAAGTACTGCATCACTTCCACAGACACGCCCCGTCCGGTAGTTCGGTCTGAGAGCTCCCTTACTCACCTTCTCCACTCCGGTTTTCACAGCTCTGTCGATGATCTGCTCAAAGTCGTCTGTCAGAAAACAGCAGCTCTCTCAGACAAACTGTCTCAACATGTCGTCCACCACAGGTCCAAAGCAGCCGCTCACCATCATGTTTCTGCTTCCCTCTGTAGAGTCCTCTGAACATGGGATCAGTCAGGTTCACACCAATGTCTGCGATGGAGATTTGTATACTCAGTATACATGATTCTTTAAACTTGTGTTTGAAAGGCTCGTTTGCACAAAATCTCACCTGTGAAAACTGAAATAGTCATGTTATGTTATGTTATCAACCCACACCATGTCATTGTCCTGTAATCCTGCAGGAAGCTTTGTTTGTTTTGTTTCGTTGTGAGCTGCATGAAACCTCTGATTCAATGAAATGTCAACTTTAATGCTAACACAGTAGCTGACAATACCACAATTACAAGCTTTATTACAGCTCATGGTGTGACAAACACTAAAGCCCAAAGCCTCAGTGAACACTGCGCAGTCACTCAGTAGAGCTAACTCAGTTAGCTTCTAAGCTAACGAAACACGCCGTTTACTATGGGACGAACTCAGGGTCTCTCATCCTCGAGTTTTAATTCTGCACAAAGAAACACATTTCTTACCAATGAATCGATGCTGAGCCATCTTCGCAAGAGCATGTGCGCTTCTAAAAAAAGCGTTCACCGTTCCCATTAGGTTGGAATACCGTAAGTACTCTGATAGCAGAAAGCGCCACTGTGACGGACGCAACTACATGGCTCGAGCTGTAGGATTTTTGTAATGTATATGGTCCTTCCACCTGAAACTGGCACTTATTAACTTTTACAAACAAACGTGTCCCGACCACATAAGTTTGCACGCGTTGTACATAAATTAGGTTTCGACGCTTTGCAGTCCCAGAATATGGGCTAGCACATGACTAGCATAGCTCTTTCGCCAACACGGCAACATCGCCGCCATATTGGAGGAGGCATACCAGCCCCGACAACTATCTATCACATTAATTGAAGTGTTTGACCACTTTTATTAACCTGTTGCGTTTATGAGCTTAATATTTGTGCAAAAACTACATATAGAAAATATGTTTCTTCAGTGATACAAATGTTGATACTACATAGGTTTACGGAGCAGTTCTATCCGATCAGTTATCATAATGTGGTCACCTTGTCCTTTGCAACCCATGATCAGCTTGAAAGACTAGAAATATGCAGATATTTAATTTCACCTGACAACGTCCTTTTCAACACTCACACAACATACCCGTTGACACATTTTCTTTTATTTTTCTGGTATAGTTACAGGTATTCCGTGATAAATGTACAAGTGTCCCACCTACAACTGACTACTGAAGAATGAACCTCCTCTGAAGTGACAGGTGGTGTTTCACCAACAGGTCAGTCAGTCCTCACAGTTTCCTGACAGTGGCCGACTGACCCCAGGTGCAGGATGGGGGGTGGTGGGTGCTTATGTGGGACGCTCCCTGGGGCGCGTGACATACTGCCACCACAGAGGCGGGAGGTCACCCTCTTTGCGAGCAGGAGGGAGGGCTTCGCTCCTGTGGCCTCCAGCCGGGGTCTCGGCCTGCAGCTGGGCCACCTGGAACCAAACAGGACAGTAAGAACGTGGTTTTTGCTCTAAAGACCCAAGTCACATTTATTATATTGAAGCGTGAAGACAGAATCCAGGGGAGGAGTCGTTGACAGGCGCTCACCTCTTTGTCCCAGCTCTGCATTCGCAGTTGCTTCCACTGCTCCCTCTTGGCAAAGTAGTCAGGATACATGGCCTTCTCCGAGGGGTGCCAGTGGTCCAGCACCCACTCTGGGACCTGAAGCAAAGTACCAACGAGTACCGTCAACACACATGTCGACATTTCACCACCAGGACTGGGACTTGAAATAACTGAAACATACATCTGGAGGCGTGAACCTGTTGTTGATGTGTAGTTGAGTGTGGCGGACAGTTCTCTCACCTTGTAGCACTCATATCTCTCATACGAGGTTCCTCCGGGGGAGTCGGGGAAGATGTAGGGCTGAGGATGTTGGTTGGTCCAGAACTCCTCCTCTCCCGCCTTCAGCATCTTGGTGGCCTTCACCATGTCTTTCTCATTCCTGTTTTCATCGAAGCGAGCCCGCAGCATGCAGGCATAGAATCTGTATTTGTCTCTGTATAAGAAATAACAGAACACACAACAGAAAGTTTCATATCTTTAACTTTTTCAAAACTGGTGCAAATAGTGATAACGTTATCATCGATTCTCTGTATTTGTCTTTTACTGGATACAAAGCAAACACAGAAGTATAATTCTGAGATTATTTCAAACTGTGAAAAATCATCATCAGCATCTAGAATTCAAACACAAACCTGGTTAACTATAAACATGACCTGTCCGTAGTAAACCGTACTGAACAATGTTTCTCATAAATCTATCAACAAATGACTTGATTAACTGCTGTATTACTAAGCAACATGCACATATTTTTAGCCTCATTCGTGGCAGCTACTATGTCACTAAGTTCAAGGCTGTAATACACGTTAGCTTGAGAAATGCTGACAAGATTTGATATGACCACAACACGTACAGTCAAGAGCAGATTCTTCACTTAGGCACGGAACACAAACGGCTGAATGACGGATGAATGAACGAACTAACTAGGATACACGTATTTCAGAGGCGATGAGCCTGCGGAGTGAGTGACCTAGCTAGCGGTTAGCTACGTTGTTAGCTTAGCAGGTTAGCAATCGCGGATCTAATAAAAATCGTCCTGTGTGTTTACTGACCGTCCGTTGATGACTTACCGAAAGATACACCAGGACTCCAGGTGTCTCAGGGACTTCTTGTAAAGCCGCAGCACCTTCTGTTGGTGGCTGAGGTAGGCAGACGCCATCTTAGCCGTCCGCTGTCACCTTCCCGGCCGCCGCGCAAAGGATTCTGGGACGGAGACGCTGCGACCGAAAACGGGCAAATACATTTTTATTTTTGTCGCTTTGACGACAAAGTCACGCAGAGGAGTGCTTTTTTTGTTTTTTTTACCATTCTTGTTTATGATGTTCGGGAAATAAAAGAACAATTGTGTCTTGTTGTCTATGGACAATTTACACTCCTTTTTTCTTTTCCCGAAGTTATTGAGTTTTTAAATTAAGTTTTATCTTTAAACAAATCATGCACATTGACCTCTGAGCAGTCCAGTCGCTCCACTCCCGCTGCTGTCCTGTGTGTTTTGTGTCTCACTGACGACGTGTGAATACACGCCAACATAAACAGTTTGACCGCCGTGTGCGTGTGCGTGTGTTCCGGATAAAACTACCTCTCCGACCGTCATCATTTAAAACACACGTCCAACAAACGAGATTCAAACATGAAACGGGTAAGACGAGTTGCGATGCCCATTGTCTGCTACCATTTTATTATTTAGACAAAACAGCTGGTTTACATATAAAATAAGAGACAGTCTGTTTTCAGGAACAAAGTACGTTATTAACAATGTAAAGGCATGTATGTTCTACATAAAACCTTCAACTGGCCGTGATTGTAAAAAAAAAAAAAAATCCCTGAAATATTTTTGCAATTTTGACTGAAATTTGGTTGCTGATAAATGCTGTGTGAATATCAACGCTTTTTACTTTTTTATCACAGGCTTTGTAATTCCTGTGAGGACGACAACGTTAACGACCTTCTAAAAACGGAAGATTTGATGATTATTCAAAACTCGGTGAGAGTTACTTTCCTCATGACAAAACATTTGTGGGATGAAAAACATCTCCTGAATGATGGGAAAAAAATAAACAAAATTAAACCCAGAGCATCATTTTAGATGGTCAGTAAGAAATTTGGCAACTTGTGTTTTACAATTGAAACTCTAAAAACTGCAGTTATTTCAAACGTGGGACTGGACAAGTGATTGTTGCATCTAGAATAACAGCGAACATGTCAGCACAAGTGTTTTCTTCAGTTAATTGATCAGAAAACTACAAGAACATCAGGACCTAAATGTTTTTCTTATTGTGAACAGCACAATCAGTTGTCTCTTTGTCCATTTTTATTCTGAAAAGTTTCCGAATCTCAGTTTGTCTGATGTAAAACAAACCGAGGACTAAACGTCCACGTGTGGATGAGTCCATTTTTGCTCGTTTTTCCCCTGTTGGCTAATGGTGCTAAAACCTTGTGTCCAATGGTCGGCGGGCGTCTGACAGACGTCCAGATTCATCACAGGCTCCAACTTTCAGCTTCATTCGCTTGTTATCGCGTCAGCTACAGGAGTGTTTCCAGAAACCTGTGCTGTGTAAAAAACTAAATGCTTCAGTTGTTTCACAGGGAATCAAACACTAAGTCGCAAACGTGACGTTCAGCTAAGAAACAGCTCCGAAAAAGGACAACATGCGTGACGAAACGATTCATGTTCAACCGACACTTCATAAAACCACAAACCAATAGAACGGCAGCATTTCGGTGAATAAATAGATCATTTGACACCACAGCAAAGGGTTGAGTAGCAACAAGGGAGCTCCGTAGCTTATGCTAACGCTAATCACCTGCTACCATGGAGTTTATGTAGTTTGGCTATTTGACATTAAATACTTACGTCAGCTCTCAGAGGTTTATATATATGCTGCAGATACACGTGAATGTTTGGAAGCATCCGGCAGCCACCTCATGGAAAACGTGAACGTGTCATGGAATTCTGACATTCCTGTCTCCTTACTGGTGGTTGTTATATTTTCCTGAGGCAGCAGCAGACGTGTGCGTCTGAACATTAGTTTGTTCGTCCTAACAGACGCTGACGTGATTCAGCCGGCGCGCGGCGTTCGTGCTACCGCTAACTAACCTGCGGTGTCCGTTACGTGTGTTTTGTCCTACGATCTGCACACGGCTTCACGACGACGAGTCGGAACACGGGCCGGCGACCACGACTACGGAACCGGCCGGAAACAACCTTCAACGCCATCGTAAAGTCTAAGCTAACACGCTGCACAGTTCTTCCATAGTTGTTACAAGTTAGCGAGATGCAACTATATATGTCTATGGGGGGGGTCACCCTATGGCTAATGCTAGGGGAGTTAGCACTTATCACAATAGAGGTGGTCAGGATTTTTTTTTCACGCCTGCGAGTCCCAGTGGATATGGAACCACATGCGGACACAGATGTTTCTTCTCTCTGCGACCAGGTCACCTGACGCTCATCAAAGCTAGCGGAGACAGAGACGACACAAACCTCTCCTCATTCAGCTACACTACGTCGACAAACAGCTGGTAAATTGATGCTCACCTCAGCCGTCCTGGACTGTACGTACATTGGCTTGTACAGGAAATGTAGGTTGGTTCTCAGCAC
>CAAKHB010002012.1:110159-123234 GCA_901007665.1 Aeoliscus strigatus | reverse complement strand
AAAGATAGATGGATAGATAGATAATAGATAGATAGATAGATAGATAATAATAGATAGAATAGATAGATAGATAGATAGAGATAGATAGGTTTAATATAGATAGATAGATAGATAATAGATAGATAGATAGATAGATAGATAGATAGATAGATAGATAGATAGATAGATAGATAGATAGATAGATAGATAGATAGATAGATAGATAGATAGATAGATAGATAGATAGATAGATAGATAGATAGATAGATAGATAGATAGATAGATAGATAGATAGATAGATGGATGGATGGATGGATGGATGGATGGATGGATAGATAGATAATAGATAGATAGATAGATAGATAGATAGATAATAGATAGATAGATAGATAGATAGATAGATAGATAGATAGATAGATAGATAGATAGATGGATGGATGGATGGATGGATGGATGGATGGATGGATGGATGGATGGATAGATAGATAGATAGATAGATAATAGATAGATAGATAGATAGATAGATAGATAGATAGATAGATAGATAGATAGATAGATAGATAGATAGATAGATAGATAGATAGATAGATAGATAGATAGATAATAGATAGATAGATAGATAGATAGATAGATAGATAGATAGATAGATAGATAGATAGATAGATAGATAGATAGATAGATAGATAGATAGATAGATAGATAGATAGATAGATAGATAGATAGATAGATAGATAGATAGATAGATAGATAGATAGATAGATAGATAGATAGATGGATGGATGGATGGATGGATGGATGGATGGATGGATGGATGGATAGATAGATAATAGATAGATAGATAGATAGATAGATAGATAGATAGATAGATAGATAGATAGATAGATAGATAGATAGATAGATAGATAGATAGATAGATAGATAGATAGATAGATAGATAGATAGATAGATAGATAGATAGATAGATAGATAGATAGATAGATAGATAGATAGATAGATAGATAGATAGATAGATAGATAGATAGATAGATAGATAGATAGATAGATAGATAGATGGATGGATGGATGGATGGATGGATGGATGGATAGATAGATAGATAGATAGATAGATAGATAGATAGATAGATAGATAGATAGATAGATAGATAGATAGATAGATAGATAGATAATAGATAGATAGATAGATAGATAATAGATAGATAGATAGATAATAGATAGATAGATAGATAGATAGATAGATAGATAGACAGACAGACAGACAGACAGACAGACAGAATACGACACTCGTCCTTTAATTACCTTGAAGAAAAGTTGAAGGGCGACCGGAGGCTGCCGGCCTGATGAAAACCAACCTAACTGGTAATGAGAAGCTGTAATGTCTCAATTCCAGCCTGGGTGGACGTTAATAGATGTGGTCGTGTCCTCCCCTGATCGACCTGCTCAAGAAGGAAGAGAAGACGCTCAGATACACGACGGATACAGTTTTTACAGGATTAACACTGTTAAAGAATTTACAAGATGTTTACATTTTTTTCTGGAATAAGAATGGAAGAAAAATCAAGTTAAGTGAAAGGTCCAATGTCATTGTTACAAATAAGAGTTTAATGTCATTCTAATCAGTTGTTACAAGATTTGGTTCTTCTGACGATACCATAGTGAAAATAGCAACATTTTACAATAACTGAAAGATAAATTAAGATAAAACAATCCTTATAATCCTTAATGTCCCACAGTGGGGAAATTTGTGGCAAGGTGGAGTAAAAAAACGATACAGGCGTTGTGGAACAACATAGATAAAAGCAACGCACGCGGTGTCGACAATAAGTCGAGGCGTAAAGAAAATAACGTGTATTAGAGCAGCAAGAAGGATGAGGGCATTTTTCATCAGTATGTCCTTCAAATTCATCACCTGTTGTTAGTTTCAGCAGGTGTTTTGTCTTTTCGTGGTGTAACGAAGGCCAGCGACCAGAGCGTCACAGGAAGTAACTGTGTCATTGCGGCTTCTGAATTCGATCCACACACACACGCACACACACCCTGCTGTTGTGTTGTTATTTTGGGCTCTGAGACTATTATAGAACACCTGCAGGTTCTCAGGCCTCAACCTCAGCCAGCAGCTTATTGCTGAATCCATCAACATTTTAAATCCCGTCTCATGGGAGACGGCTCGTCATGAGTGATGTGACACGCTGTGAAGTGAACGGGTTCGTGTGGTGCCTCCTGCTGGGAGGCACACGTTTAGGTTTGCACGGTATATTCTAGAGACACGGTGCTTAGGGCACGATCGGATGGTTTTCACTGATAGTCTGGTTTTAGACGTCCGAACACATTTGGGTTGGGGTTTTTTTTCGGTCTGGGTATATTCTGAACGTTGCAGCCTGGAGCACAGATGTGACAGCTGATGAGAGGAGGCCATCATCTACGGTCAGAAGATGCATGATGAGAATTTAGGAGATGATTCATAGAGCTAAGAATCAAAAGCAGGGGATGGACTGCTCGTCATATTAATGGGTCTGTGGGAGAAAACAGCGAGGAGCACGTGAATGTTTGGAGGTGATAATCCAACATTACCCTTCTCAGATCGGGATGAGGATGAACCTTGATGGGCTGTCTCTCCTCAGCATCGAGGTGAATGGCAAAGAGTAAACTGCTTTCCACTTTCGTGAAGCATTTACTAATTAACTGAACCAGGATGGTTCGTTTGGCCGTTATCGCCCACCTACGCCTGAGAAGGGTCCCGGTTCATGCTGCTCACTGTGTTTTTTTCAATTATATTTTATTTTAAATATGTATTCATCTTTTCATCACCATCATCTTTTATTATTATTATTATTATTATTATTATTATTATTATTATTATTATTATTATTATTATTATTATTTAAACAATATTATTCTTTTTTTATATATGTTTATTTTTTTTATTTTATCCTAGTGCTATTTCGTGTGTTAAAACCTGTTCAGGACCTGAGTAGAACCATAGGTAACAACATTTGTGTAATTTGACTGCAGCAGCTGTAGGACTGAAAGGATCCGAGTGAGTGGAGAGAACGGACTCGAATCACTTGGGTCAGCTCCAGCATCCGCCTCTTTGATTCGGGTGAGTGAATCATGTTCCCGGCTCGGAGCCCCCTCAGCAATGAAACTAGAAACACCCGTTCCCACACAGCCCGCATGAAGTAAAGTTACATATTAGTCCTGCGTGACAAATGTTCTTTTTCTGCATTTTACCCATCACAGCACTGAACATGCAAACATGCAAAACGCAGCAAACACACACAGCCTGGGGAGCAGTTAGCGGGTGTGTGTGTGTGTGTGTGTTGATGATGGCACGTTCACTAAAGATTGATGGTGCGTTTGAATTTAATCACATGTTTGCGGTGATTTCCTTTCCGGGTGAAAACCGAGTTGTTTGCGTTCTGCGGTCCTCGTGGTCATATCAGATCAGATCTGCTGCGTTACCCCGGGCTGCAGCCTCACTCCGGTCACGTTCTCGCCTCCCAGAGCGTGTGTTTTAGAAGTTGGACAAGCAGCAGGAGAGAGTCCTGTCGCTCTCTAGACGCTTGTCGGCAGGTGAACAATGACGTTTCGGCGAGGGAGCGCGACGTTCATGAGGGAACGAGAGCAAAATGTCAAAGCTCAGTCTGAAGGCATCTGATGACGTCATCCGCTTCCAAGGGACTTCTCTCTGGAGGGAGCACTTGTGGGAAACACATGAATTTGATGCTCGCGATGCAAGTTTACTGACGTCTGATCCTTCTGGAAAGACGCTCTCAAGGAGAGACGCCTCCTCCAGGAATCTGGAAACCTTCAGCACACGTAAACAGCTGGACGTCGACGTCAGGCAGACGCTGGGGGTTCAGAAGTGTTCCGAATTCAAGTACTTAAAACACAAACGGACAGACGGAATAAGACGGGCGCGATATGACATGATCACCCAGCAGGCGCCAGATGCAGCTCAGTTTTCTGTTTGGCAAGTAAACGTGAGACGACTCGCTGCCAAACTGTTGTGTAAATGTTTTTACCACAATAAAACATCCTGACAGTCGACTGCATTTTGACTTACAGCCGCTCTGTTCCTTCCAGACACACACACACACACACACACACACACTGCAGCGACCAGCCTCTGCCTCTGATCGGCCGTCTTCAATCACGTTCTACGTGTGCAATGTGTTTATTTATTTGTTCTCAGTTTTCTCCCAAAAAAAAACGTCATTTGTCATTGAAATTTGGTGTTTTGGTTCTTTGGTCCAGATCATGGTCCAGTGGAGCTTTCACGTCTGTCAGTTTGGTTGTGAAAACCCCCAATACTCCTCTTTCCACCAACGTGTCCTACAAAGGGTTAATTCAATCAGCGTTGTTTTTCAACGAGTCATACAACGGTGCTTCGTGCTGATGCGGCTCAGTTCTCCCTCCAGCTGTGTGCTGACATGCTGACATGTTAAATACACACACACACACACACACACGAGCCGGAGCTGTTTTTATTTCAACAGCGTACCTGGGAAACAGGTCGTCAGGTCGGAGCGACATCTTTCTGCTGTTGTTTCTCAGCGTGACGTTTTGCACCACAGGGTCAGAGATTCCACCCCAACACTTGTTCCCCAGGGAAAACCCACGTATCAGCGTCAGAGTCTTAGTTGGTTCCCTCAGCCCATCCCAGGATCAGGTTTGGCCATAAAAGTCTGGCGAAGGGAATTGGATTCAAAAATGTTTCCCTGTAATTGCCTTGTTCCTGCTGCAGCTATGATTGCATACAAAATGTCTTCATCTCCTCGGAGACTGTGCGGAAATCCTCAAATTATCGAGGTGGAGAATTATACAACAGCTGCTCTGTTTAAAAGAGGGGGGGGGCTGCTCGTCTCTAATAGTCTGCATCTTAATAAGCACCGATAGCAATGACACGGAGCAGTTTCTCTGTGAAATGTTTTGCCCCACAGGGGGAAGCTGGAATAGCATAAACACTTCATTAAGGAGGAATTCACAGCAGCTAAATAAACAGCAAGAAAGCAGCAGCCGGTCACTTTGACTGAAGGTATGTTCAGTCACGGTGGTTTCAAGTGTCCGACTGTTGATTTGTGTCGATCCTTTGTTGGCACATGGGTTTTTGTGCATCGTTGACAATGTGCCGCTCAGTCACCTTTTATCCAAGTTGAACCAGGTCGTCTAGACGCACCCTAGTGGTAGCAAGTGCAATCTGCACCCACGGTGGGTCAAGAAACTCCTCGGAACTCTGGTCGGGCCGATCACAGTGTGTCTAGAGCAACACAACATAGACAGCTGGACTTCCTGGTAAGCTTGGAGAACCTTGGACAAAGTTCTGAATGGAGCTTGACACTCGAGGCTTCTTGAAGAACCTTGAGGCTTGACGAAGGTTCTTGAGGAAGCTTGAAGCTTGAAGAAGGTTCTTGAGGAAGCTTGAGGCTTGAAGAAGGTTCTTGAGGAAGCTTGAATCCTGAAGAAGCCTCCTCGTGTCGGTACTCGGTCCACCGATGTAAGACTAGGTGTGTCTAGGTGCTTCGGTCTGTCCATCTCCTCCATGAACGCTGATCGTTTCCTGTTTTCGTCTGTTGCAGCTCTGCCACTTTGCTGGGGAAGGGAAGGGATGAGCCCCACATCTCTGGAACAACTGAGGAGTAAGCAAAACACGGTGACCGGCCATCTTGGGTCGGAGCGGACACTTGAGAAGCAACGAGGACTTAGCATTCGGACAAACGGACCTTGAGCACTACTGTCAGTCAACAGACGTGGGAGGGGTGAGCTGGAGAAGGAGTAAGTCACGGCCCAAAGCGATTGCCTTAATTACCACACATATACAGATGTATGACGTGATGATACTAAGAGACTTAGACAAGTTCAGTGTTTCCTTTCCATGTGAAAAAGTGTCTTGTAAGGAACAGATGTGAATATTTTACTATGATAGAGAACAATGTTTGGTTGTACCGTCGACATGGTGTTTTAGTTGGGTCGGCTTCCTAGGTGTCGTTGGTTGCTAAAAGTTTGGCGGCAGCACAATTTAGGCTTTTGTTTTGGTTTGTTTTTCCAAAATCCCGACGTGTCGCTCACCGAAACGCTGACGAACGACGAGCTTTCTCAATGTAACTTATGGCGTCACAACGAGTTTAGAGAGAAAAATTATATATATTGATAGAGTGCATTCAGAAAAAAAAACCCATGAACATCCACTTCCACTGAACTCAAAGATGTCAGGCACAGAATATCTGCCACTTCCTCTTCCTGTCAAAAAAAAAAAAAAAAAAAAAAACACACAAAAAAGTGGATGAGACTCCACGGGCCTTCAGCGCTCGAGTCGTTGTCGTCGTCATGGCGATGAAACACCTTAGGTTGTCCTCTCAGATGCAACTTTAGAGCTGACCAGCTGCTTTGTTGATATGTTTTCACTCTGAATTTAAGTGTATGCAAAGTAACATGGACATGTGTTCTCTATTTTTTTAAACCTAGCCTTGATAATTACATAACCAAAGGTGAAACCCTGAGTTTGTCGTATGTCGTGGACTTCTGGAAACTGTTGTGACATAGATGCACACTGAATAGGAAACAATGTACATAGCAGACGTTTATACTTGTGTGTCCTACGACGTGTTTCAGATAAAGTAATATGAGACTTCTTACTTTGTTTGACTGTTATGAACTTTGACCCTACTCATACGTGTTTTGGTTTTCGTCACGTTCCACACATCGTTGTAAATGCTGCTCCGACATTCTTTTTGTTTGTGTTTGTTTATTTGTTTGTCTGAGAATTCACCTGGTCAGGTTCACACTCACCACGACAGGAAGCAGTTTCTGCAACTTTGTCACACAACCGTTGTTTTTTTTTGTTTTTGTTTTTTTCTTCTGACCTCACAGTGAATGACTTTGTAATCCACTCAGATTTATTTTGGTATTCATGCGCTGAATGGCCGTTTTATAAACATGTCTGTCCTGTACTCTCCTCACCTACAAAGGTACATAAGAAGCTTGAATTTTGTGTTGCTTTCCTCTTCCTCCTGAACAATTCAAAGTACACACTTCCTTTTACCATGTAGATGTGTATTTAATTACCTCAATAAGTACCCCTCAGAGACAATGTTTACTGCATCTTCAAGATATTTCCTCGTTCTCAGAAAAACAATGATAGCCACAGTCGTTTGAAACTGATGTCAGTCGTTCGCTCACAACATTCTGTTTTTATTTTATTTATTTACTTGTATTTTTTTTGGGGGCGGGGGGGGCAGCAGGTTCAGAAGGTCTAACAAAGTGACATTGTTGTTGTCTAGGCTCAGCTCTGCCCCCTACAGACAGGCCCAGGTACTGCTGCCACAGCTCCTACTTTTTCTCTGCAGTTTTACTCCATGTCCACACGGAGACACGTTCCAAAGTTGTTGTTGTTTTGTGTTTTGTCCACATGGACCAGCCTGATCATTTTTGAAAATGGCAAATCTGAACACGCCATCCTTACGTTTCCATGGTTACACCACATAAACCTGAACCTTTCTTGAATTATGTCACAGACTCCCTTACGTCGTAAGCGCTCACCCCGCTAACAACGCCAACGGCGGGTCACAGAGTTACGTCGGTGCTGCAGAAGCTGCTGAGCGTGATGTGTCTTTTCGTCTGTCTACACAAATGTCTCCTTTCTAGCCGCAGGATCTTTTGTTTGTTTGTTTACATTGCGTTTTATACGCATTCTCCATGTCTTCTTCTCTGCTTTTGGTGTATTTCTGTGGTGTCACGGCAGATAAACTACCAGATAAAGCGTTTTCTTTGGTTTTGTGTGGACGCACACATTTCAGACAACTCATGGAAATTCATGGAAATGGAAATGTTCATGGAAATTTTTTGAAGAGATTTAAAAAAAAAAAACAAAAAATGGGTTTTGTCTCCATGTGGACATGGCCTTACTCAGATCATCACGTCTAAATATGTCATGAAATACGTGGAATTCTTTCTGTCGAGCATGGACAGTTCAGACGTCAGCCCCGCTTGTCGAGGATTGTTCAACAGATGTTTGGTGCCACTCGTCACTGACCTCACATTGGCTCTCTACTCCTCGATATAAAAACGAAAGGGAAAAAATCCCCATTAAAAACGAAATGACTGGATTCATACATAAATTATGTTTAAAGCACAGATCAGTGAAGAAATAACATTTATTCATTTTTTTTGTTTTAGTTTTTTTTTTTTTAGCCTCTCGCTCCAGAGCAGAGCAGAGTTTAGGGATCACACTGTCAAATCGACATCGGATGGAACAACAATGTAAAAAAAAAAAAAAGAAAGAAGGAAAATGAAAGCATTTCTTGAGCCTAGATAATGATGTCAGTTTATAGTATTTATGTACCATGTGATGAAAACTACTCTGTAAAATATTTGGAGAGAAAACAACAGTTTAGCCTCAAGTTAGCAGACTTGAAGTTTGATAAAAAAAAAAAGGATAATAATAATAATGCAGAGATTAAATCTGAACCTTAAAGACACGCTGTAATGATAAATGGAGGATTATGTGTTGAGCAGACATAAATCAAATCAAACATTATGGATTGTTTTGGCCTGATGGAGAAAGAGCTCATTGGCTTTCTTACAAACAGAGCGGGACGATTGATAGCACTCCGTATCTTTTCTTAACGTCCATTATTCCACCAATATTTCAGGCTTATCTGTGAAACAGCTCGGCATCGGGCCCAGTGGTCGTTCAGCACTGGACTTCATGAGGTCGGTTGCCAAGGAACGTTCAGACGCACAAACCACAACATGTCGCTTTTGGTTTGTGTGTCGACAGCAGACTTTGAGACTTTGAGACTTTGAGCTATCGCAGAATCTTCTCGCCTTCGGTTCTTTACGCGCATCGGCTCCAGGGCGCCACACGGGTCACGTGAGCGGTATCAAACGTCTCAACTAACAGGAAGTGGTCCATAAAACCCGAGCGGGAATTAAGAGAGAGCACGAACCGACAGGCTGTCAGCCAGGAGGTTCTCCGTCTCCTCCGTGTTCTCCGTGATTTACGTCACATTAGTTTTGCGCAGTCGTTGCCGTGACGTCAGCACTCACCTGGAAAGGGGCGCGTCTGCAACCGAGCCGAGCCGAGCCGAAGGGAGCTGGAACCGTGTCGGCATCGGTCCACTGTATCAATAACTACGATCGATGGTCCAAACGAGCACAAGAGCGACTGCGGGAGCGGCCAGTTGAACCGGACGGACTAATTCATTTCCTCAGCGCAGTCGATTAAAATCATTTATCTGGTAGGAGGCTGCAATTATGAGGATGTGCTCCGACACGGTGCCCTCACTTAAATCTGCTTTCATCAGGAGATCAGAGTTCCACAACGACAGTGACATCATGTACTCATCAGGACGGTGATAATCCACAGTTGCCTTCCTGTATCCAGGTCACATCATGAGTGGAAACGGATGAAAGTTCCCTCAGAATAAAAAGTCTTTGTTAGCTTTGACACCGAACTGACATTTACAGACGGCGAGAACACGAGTCCGGTACCTTCAACCGCTGCACAAGAAACACCAGACGGGTCACGGAGAAAAAAAAAAGTCAGAATCAGAAGTTTGATTGTACGAAACCAGGATTTGTCTTGTTGTGAAGGTGACAGATGTTAAACAGAATAAAAAAAACCTCTGAGGTATAAACACTGAACACACTTAACAGAATAAAAACAGCTGTGTGGAGGGATGATGGTGACTCGTTATGTTTAGTTCAGTTCAGTCCAGAGCACGAGCAGCGACATGAGCGTTTACGACTCTGTGTCTAAGAAACGGATTTCAGGTGAAAAAGGGAGTTTGAAGACCCGATCAGCTCAGAGACTGATGTGTCTGATGCTCAGAGCAGCTTCAGACTGAACGTCTCCTTGAATCCAACACACACACACACACACACACAAGGTTGAGCTTGTATTTAGATATTTACAGATAATTAGAATCCAAAAGTCACAAAAAAGGGGAACTCATCGCCTTACATATGAATAATACTTACTGACTTAAGTCATGTTATAGTTTCTGTAAATCTATAAAATACACACAGACATCTAAAATTATCCAACAACGACGGTGTTTTATTACAGTAATAATAATAATATGTATTACTATAATAATACTATAACTATACTATACTATAATAATAATAATGTTTTTAAAACCACAGGGTACTAAGAGCACAAGGCCCAAAAATCCAAGGACAAAAACCTTCAGCAAATACAACATCTTCACGAGCTGCATGTAACATTTGCAAAATACCATGCAGATACAAACTGTTTTCTGTGTTTGTATGACTTGACATGCTGAAGTGGTGAAAGTGTTTTCTTTTATTAAAACATACGATTTCAAAGCCAGCGGTGTCGAGGAGCCGACTCAGGCTCCTCTAGAAACGTCCAAACTGTGTATTTTCCCGGCAACAACTGACTCTGTTCCAACTATCATTGAAAACGCATAAAGTCCCTCTGATCCATCAACCCCGACCGTCATCTGCTTTCATGTGAGAACGTCAAAGTGGACGAATTTGTTGGCGGGCGCGGTGACGGTGGGATGACGGCGGGTCACTGAGCGTGAAAAGAAGGCGACAGAGCAAAGGAAGAAGCTGTTGTGTTCAGATTGACAGCACAGGGAGGAGGAGACGCGTCTATGCAACGCTGGTGCAGTTTGGTCGGCCAAAGCATCTGTCATTTCTCCGTAGATTCTCTCAGTCATCCCGTTTGTAGACTGCGTGATGAACTGCACGTCGGCTGTCGGCTGCGCTGGTGAATCAGCAGCACGTCGACCTTGTCTTTTTTTTTTTTTTTTTTGGAAGCGTGATAGAGGTTGTTTCTAATGTTACTGCTTCATGTGTGTTCATGTTTTTTTTTGTTGTTGTTTTTTTTTGCCATTACAGTCTCACTCACAACAGAGGGAAATTATCAACAGAAAAAAAACAAAAAAAAACAGTAAATATTGATGAACATGTAAAATATTTGAGAAGTATACATGTGATATTTTGGCCAGCCTTGCTTTAACTCTGCATGAGGCTTCGTTTTGAGAATAATGCATCCTGAACCGAGGTATGTTTGTATTCTTGCTCCCATCCCTTCTCTTTCTCTCTCTGTACCTGTTGTCACTTCTGACTTCTTTGGGGTTTTTTTTGTTTTTTTGTTTGTTTTTTTCCGTTTTGGTAAACCGTCCAACTTCTGGATTTTTTCCACATCCATAAGGTTTTGTAGACAGCAATATGAGATGTGATTGAAACTGGAATATGTGCAATGTTGAATAAAGAAAAGTATAATATATTCAATAAAAATTCAGAAAGCAATTTGTTATCGTGTTGTCTGGTTTGTCCGCAGTGAAAGAACACACAACTATTTAAAAAAACCCAAAAAACCTACTGTGTTTACGCACGCAAATATTTATTATAGGTTTGATTTACCCCTAAAATAAAATGATGATAATTTGATTTTTGCAGGTAAATTAACATGCATTCAGAATATCAGGGAACTACAAATACAGGTACATGTACACACGTTTGCTTTCTCAGTACTTGATGATAACGATTTGCTTTAACTTTGAACAGTGACGTTCCACTTGCAGCGTTACCTCCATCAAATACTTTGATATGAAGGATCAGCTGACATATAACGTGTATTTGAATTCTCTAAATGAATGTTACAATGAAGTCAAAGTCAAAAATGGAGCTGCTAATTGCCACAGTAGTTACATTTCGGATGTGACGCGTGGTAATCTAATTTGAAATGCTCTGTGAAACATGAATCTTGATTGGCTGTTATCGTTAGAGCCACAGCAGCGGGAGAGAATTAAGCACTTTTAGAACTTAAAGGTCATTAAAACTCAGCATTTAAATACTGAAAGAGGATATAGAACTTCCTTGGCTTTACGTTGCTTTACTTCTTTTATTTGTCAGCGAAACCACAAATTCATATCAGACAGCGAGAAAAAATATAATTGTGTGTGTGTGTGTGTGTGTGTGTGTGTGTGTGTGTGTGTGTGTGTGTGTGTGTGTGTGTGTGAGTGTGTAAAGAAGATGATTCCGTCACTTCTGCCGCTCAGCCTGGAAGTGTTTGCTGTTGGTTGGGTCAGCAGGGACCGGCTGTCACAGTGACAGAACGTTTTCATCTACAGCGGCCTTTTACGGTGGCTGCTTTTGAAACCCGACGCCCAAGTCACACATCTTAGGCATGTTTAAATATTTTAAATGACTCTGTGATGGTGCAATAATTTGACTCCTGGACAAACACCGGTAAATCCATCATGTTGGTGAAGGATGCAGAGCTGAAACCCTGTGAGGATAAACTCAGGGCCAGTGGACAGCAGCGCTCAAGGTCATTTATCAAAAATATTATTCTGTTTTGCATCACTTTATTGGAGTCCAGCTTTGGAGAACTAATGTTCAAACACTGTGCCATGATCGAAGTTTTATTAAATTAGATCGTTTAGACCATTTGTGTTTGCAGAGATCTTCGGTGTTCAAACAGAGCCCCATATATAGGTGCAGGCTCTAAGAGTTTACAGTTCACCCTGTACATAAGAGAAACACTACAAAATGGTGAACACGCTATATAGGTTTACTTAACTTCATTTGTAAAGTATTAGCAATTAGTATAGTAGTATTAGCAGTTAGCTTGTGTCCCACAGCGACAGAATAAGTTAAAAGAATCACAATTTTTCTCGGTTGGATGTTTAGTTCAACCAGCTAGCATTGATAACAGTATAAAAAAGAGGCGTTAGGAATGACTTTATGGTCCTTCTCCAAAAGTCAGAAAACCTATTATCAAAAAAAAACTTGCTAGCAAGAAACTATGGCAAGAACAAGAACGTACTGGAACACTGCAGATGTTTCCAGTACATGACTGGATGAACAGTTCAACCAGCTAGCATCAATAGTAGCATATGAAAGGAGTTAGCTTGTGACAGTGAGGGAAAGGATGGTCCCACAACGACGGGAGAAGTACTGATTTTTAATTGAACCGCAAGGCCTTCGCGCTGTCTTTATGGTTCTTTTATAGAAATGAACATGACTATCATCAAAACCCTTCACTTGGCATTGTTTGCTAGCAAGAACCCAACGGAGGGTGTGAGGGTGTATTGTTGAGCACGCCCCCCCCCCCCCC
>CAAKHB010002012.1:96621-110139 GCA_901007665.1 Aeoliscus strigatus | reverse complement strand
CCCCCCCCCCCCCCCCGCCAGCTAGCATGAATACGTGTATGTAAAAAGCAGTTAGCTTGTGCCAGTCAGGGCAATGATGGTCGCACGACTGCAGGAAAAGTTACAAGACAGAATTTTATATTTAACCAGAAGCTTTAGCGGAAGCTTTATGATCCGTCTAATACCACCGAAATCCTCCGTTAACTTTGAATAGTTTGTAAGCAGGAAGTGAAGAACTAGGGTGTGAGGGTGTACAACAAGTGCTGCCAGCTAGCATCAATAGCCGCATTGATTTAAGGTTGTCAATACACACGTAGCTACACCAAAAGGTTTTATACCGTATCCATCGACGCAGCCTTCCCAAAGGAACCGGTGAAAATATAATTCACACCAAGGGATGACTACCGATTCAGCTTATTTATGGACAATAAATATTATTGATAGTCCGCCAGGGGAAAATAAGGCAGCTGTCTCAGCGTCTGTCAGCCAGGAACGAAGTCCATCACTCAGATGTGTAAAATTACACCTGACAGGCAACAATATCTGAGCACATGGACGGAGGCTGCTCTCATATATTAATGCCAGTGAAGTTGGCTTTCGCTGGCTCCTCTCTGCACGGAAACCCAACGCCGCCGCGCCGTACCCTGCCTGCTGAAACCCGATCGCCCAAATCCCACGAGGTACCTGCTCAGTCCTTTGCAAACAACACCTGATGCACGGTGCTGAATGGCCCGGCCGTCAGCCACATTTGTGCTCGCTGCTATTGACAAACTGCTCTTGTACGTCCAGAGAATGTCACCAGGCCGTCTGCCAGATGAACGCAGCGCGACTCTGGAAAGGGAGCGACCCCGGGGAACGTACGTCCATCCAGTGACGCCGACCTTGGACTTCTTTCTCAGTCTAACTCCTCCCGCTACTCATGAACTGACAGTGAACAACATAACATACGTCAAGTATCTTATCGTATCCGTTTACATGGCCTATTGTGCTATTTCGCACAACATGTGTAATGTGTCTGGCTAATGTTTACTGATGACACGCACACACACACACACACACACACACGTGCTGCGTATGTGTCAGGTTAGTGCAGCAATTTAAATCTATCTAATCAATGTAAAATGTCCTGAAAAAGGAAACTTGCTGAACTGACACACTCGTTTGGGCAGTTTTATATGTTGTACTAGTGTACATTTATGTATGTTCATTGATTGTTCATATTTGGAAATATAACAAAGGTCCGAGGCGGTTTTAGGCCTCGGTGCCGATTGAACGTAAACACCTTGACAATTCTCCAGACTACTGACAGCACGAGGAAGTGTCAGAACGCTAGAAGAAACAGCGGCGCGATCCAAATAAACCAACTGACATCAAGCCATCAGTGGTTTCCAGCGGATTTATCTCCCGACCCAACAGCTGCTTTGAAGTCGGAAGGCTTAAGCAGCTTGTTAGGTCTCAAATCTTTCTGCACACAAAGTGAGGAGGAATCACAGTTTGGGTTGTCAGAAACGGTGTTTCTAATCTCCTAAGACCGTCCTAAGTGTGAATTCACTCCAAATCTGTTTCACCTCCAGGAGCTTTTCTTCCAACAGTCACGACACGTGTTGGGTGTTTAGATGTTGTTTATGTAATGAGACGAACCCTCCTCAAGGTCGCTCGTGTTAACTGTCAGACAGCAACGGCCATTGTCAACACGTCGGATGTCCTCACCCCAGAGCGGCTGACACATCTCCGTCCATCTCTGACACTTCAAGGCGGGAATGGATAGAGGTCAGAGGTCACAGTGTTCCAAACAGGGCCAGGGTCGGGGGCCTCCCATGACGTGTAAGTGTATCCCACTGCCCATCATCACCGCTGTCTCCAAGGTACGGTGGAGGAGAAGCTATTTCTGTTTGGACTCTGATCATGCGGCGGCAGGAACCAAACAGGTGACTGACTGTCCTTTCCACCTCTTTCATCCCTTCGGTGGCACACGCAGCATTTCTCTACCCAGCTTCCTGTGTGTGTGTGTGTGTGTGTGTGTGTGTGTGTGTGTGTGTGTGTGTGGATCGACACTGAGCACCTTGGTGCTCCGGCACATTTATGAAAGGCAGCTCGATTCATTCTCTTTCAGGTGATGTCATTAATTCGCTCCCAAATTGATACCGCTTGAAAGAGCCAGAGAAAGGAAGCAGGGATGTCAGTGACATCGAGATTAGTCACGTGATTGGTCTCGCGCCGCCTGTCTCCAGCAGATCAATTCCAGTGTATTCCCCAAACTCCGGAGGATGCTGGGAGCAGAGACTCAGGTAGTATCTTTCAGGGAGGGAGTGAGGGAGGAGGGGAGTGCATTCAGCATTGAAAAGCATTTGGGCGAAGTGTATAGAAGGGAATTTTCTGTTGTCATGGTAACAAGCAGTCTGAGCGGTAGCAAAAACATAACCCAAGCACAGAGGCTTGATCAGGCTCCAACGACGCCTCGCTGCACAGTTCCCCCTCCTCCATTTTGAACATGGGAACACTGATTGTGTCGCAAATGCTTAACGATGTGCGATGGTCACAGTCACATGACACGCACGGAGAGAAACAGGGCACAGTTTGGGAGTCAAACTCAGCTGGATGGACGCTGGCTTTTCAAAAAGGTGAGTCACTGAATTGCTGCGGTGAGCCGGCACAAAGTGCTTCTTTTTCTGTGTGTGCAGGATTCCAGCGCAACGACATGAACAACAGGAGCATCTACTGTGTGTTCAGATGGCGTGTGCAACAACACCACAATGTAAAGAACTGTTGAAATGATACAAGTCAATGTCAGTGTCTGTGTTTGACCCATCTGTAGGCAGCGAGCACACACACACACACACACAAACACACACACACATCAGAGCGGTAAGCTGCCATGGAGCAGCGTATTGCTCCAGGGCACGTCAGCTGTGAATGTGAGTGAAGAGCGTTTACTCTGCTGTCGGTGTTCACAATCAAACCTGACCTACCTCAAATAATGATAATAACAACAACAGCTATTATTATTATTAGCATTATTATTAGCATTATTATCATTATTATTATAGTTTAAGTATTGTTTAAATTTGCAATTTTATTGTTTTTAAGGTTTTATTAATTTGCCTTCATCTGTTGTATTTAAATGTTGTTTTTTAATCTGTTGTAAAGCACTTTCAGACACATGTTTGTATGAAAAGTGCTACACAAATTAAGTTTCTTATTATTATTATTATTATTATTATTATTATTATTATTATTATTATTATTATTATTATTATTATTATTATTATTATGTCTTAATTATGTGACTTACTTATGTTTTCCAAGGTTGAAGTTATTTTTGATTTATCTTTCTAGTTTATTTTTTTCTGCATGTGGCACTGGGAGGATTTACATTTATATCACAGGTGACAATGAGCACGGGCTCTGAGGAAATACCTCCTGCCATGTTTTCCTTGAAGTGCTCGTTCATAAAAATGGCATCAAGGAGTAAAAACGTCTTTACAAGTTCACGGCATGTTCCCTCAAGTCTTCAGTTAGAGATCAAAAAACAAAAGGACGATTTTAAACAGGGTCAGCAGGGGAATTAAAGGACCTGCTGAGTGTGTCGTCATCAGGTCGTCTGCTGCACTGTAGTCTGTGGGGTTCCTCCAGTCAGTCGTGAGGTCACGGACTCAAATGGGTGAGATGTCCTTGCTTAGAAGGTCACATGACCTTCTGTTTGTCCAAAACAAAGTCTAAAGATTGAAATTTGACTCCTTACTGTCACGCAAAGGCCGATGGGGAGTATCCGAAGCTGTCAGCATCTTCAGGTGTGTGATAGACAGGTGAGCCTGAATAGAAAGCATAAAGAAAAAAAACAGGAATAAACCCAACACAAGTGACAAATATCAAGTCGTGAAGTTTGGAGGGGATGTGAGAAACAACCGGCCATCTGACAGAATTAGGATTAAGTTTGGATTAAAGGGAGGAATTAGGAGTAGGCAGGGGGCGAGGTAGGGGGGTGAGGTTACCATCGACGGACGCGGTGGTAGTGTGTGTGTTTTTTGGTTTCGTGTGAGACGAAAGAAGCTCGTTGGTGTGCGATCAACACGTTTAAATCGGACCACTTCGCCGTGAACGGAGCAGACGGAGAAAAGACGGTCGCACACAATGAAGGTGGAGACAAACCCACTGCTTCATTCACAAGCAGACGGCAGTGTGCGTCTGCCATCCACGCCTGACTAATCTGCCGCGGAATCAACAATGTGACTGAAGTTTGGGTTTGATTGTTTGAGCACAAACACCCCCACACACACTTTCTTCAGGAAAACCCAGCTAAAATTAGTCTGACCTTTTTAGAATCTTGTTTTTTCCAGGCGCAAGAAATAGAAATCAAATGGCTCGCAGGGAAACAAAAGCCTCACTCTCGCTCTGAACATCACACAGTCTGTGCCTAGGAGCTCCGGCTTTGCATAAAATGAGCATTGATAAATTTAGCAGCGCTTACGTAACTCACGCTCAGTTTGAATCTTACTGATGAGGCAGAAAAAGACATTTATTTCATTTCAGCATCCCGCCGCTAATGAATTTTGTGGTAAAGCCGCAAACATGAGCAGCAGTGACAGCAGCGTTTGACAGGGAGCGGGCACGTGGAGCTGCTAAGCTGGTGGAGGTAACGTTCTAGAAATCTTTGTCAGAAGTTACCACCGATGGCGGTGTTTTTCGGTGTTACCTGCATTCCTGTTTCATTGCACAGAGCGAACGATTGCGGCGGCGAGGAAATGAAGGCGCTAATATTCAAAGGCTTGTCAGCGACGAGCGGTTTGTCTCACAAACAGCTCCGACAGTAAGAAGAATAAACTCTGTCAGCTCTGCAGAGACGTGTTCCTCCCCCTCCACTGGGCCGGGAAGCAGCAAACGCTCCGATGCACCGGAGCATAATGGTAAGAGATATCCATCAAAAAGTACGCGAGCAAGTGGGGAAACCGCCGCCTGCATCAGATGAAATACGTTCACGTGCACAGACAGCAGTCACAGACACCATGTAAAGGAAGGGGGTGAGGCTTTTCTGCTCTCACACACCGCTCACATGCAAACACGCAGCGCGGCAGGCCGAGAGGACGACGATTCTTCTCATCACCAGGAAGCAATTAGCTCTTTCTGGACGGTCGGTCAGCTGCTCCTGTGCTCCACATTTGAAGAGATTTGAAGGGGAGAACATACTGAAGGGCTGCACACAATCTCTTCCAATGCTCCTCTGGCAAAATGACCATCCAGCCATGCCAAATGTGGATCAGGAGAGGGAGAGATGAGCAGAACGCCGGCGAGAGGAATTCTGGGTAGGACAATACAAGTGATGAGCCGTTAGATATCCCTCGGCCCGTTTTGCGAGCAGACGCTGTGATGCTTGTCGGCCCACCGAGGGCCAGGGTGGCCAAACGAGCCTGGGTGAAGGTTCAGAGTCCAACGGAGAGTAGGTGGACACATCGCGGTCTGAATGGGTCAGATGAGTAAAACAGAGGGGGGGTTGTTGATCAACGGTCATCATGAGATCTACTGGAGAATGGTTGAATCCATTCATTCACTCATCTTCACGGGTATATGGGTAATACTTTCCCAAAATATTCATAAACGTGTGTGTGTGTGTGCGTGATCACCGCTGCCTTCGCAGCTCTTTAGGTCTGTTTGGTTCTTCTTTGTATTTGGGGGGTGTTAAAGACGACAACTGACGAAACAGTTGCTTGAGGTCATTCCTTTGTATTGATCAACGACAAAGGTCATGGGGTTGTCGACGGAGGTGAACGGGCCAGTAAATTGCAATCAGACATTAACACAAATGTCACTCTCAGTAGAAGCAAGAACCCTCATGACTGATGAACCCGATACCGCACCACAGACAGGCGTCAGCTAAAACTTTCTCCTCCTTGATTAAACGTGAAGGACGAACGATGTCAAACAGATGGGCGCCGTCCCTGAAGTCCACTTTACTAATTAAGGTCTAATGATATGTGATGTTAAAATATCCCTCCCCCGGCTGTTTTTCATCACATTTGGGTACAGAGGACTCATGACCTCTGCCGTCCACAGATGTCTGGCTGCCCGACCACGGATAAACAATTGCTATCGGTTGTACGTTACTAACAAAGGGTTAATGTTTCTTCTGCCGATATCACGTCGTGCCTGCAAATATAAAATGTCAACAGAGCTGAAACACCCTTGGGTGGTGTGAGTCTCAGAGGAGCGTTTCCGTGTGTTCGTTCACGACAACAGCAATTATTGAGGGTAATGATCTAAATCAGCTTTCATTTATTTGGACGTTTTCATGGTGCAAAGTTTTCATCTTCTTGGATTCATGATGAATCCGTCCAAAACAGAGCAGACGACATGGAGCAAGCACATTAAACTAGCGCGGTGTAAACAAAACACACACAAGAAGAAGAAGATGGCGGAGAATACGAATCGGACTAGAGAGGACCCGTTTGTGTGGATGGACAAAAAGACACATCAGCTTCGAAGCTACTGCAGCAATGCAACGCTGTGATCGGCCATTATTGCTGTTAGCAGGGTTAGCGCATTAAGGGAGATGTGGGGTTATGACGTCATCGGTTCGAGACAGATGCGTGTGGGTCGTAAACATGGAAACGTCACGGTTGCGTCTTCACATTTCTTCGCTGGGACCCAACTTAAAACTTCCTCTTTTACTTCTTAGACAATAAACTCTTTACGTTTTCGCTCTCGTCTCTCCACTTTAAGTCCTCTTTGCATACATTTACACTAAAAATGCATGTGGTACCTTGAACAGGTTCAAATACTCCACAGGGGAGAAGTCTTCCACTTCCACTTCACGTTTCTGTTGCAACGCAGCGGTGTGTGTGTGTGTGTGTGTGTGCTTTCTTATCTCGTCCTCCCAGCCTTTACCACACTAAGTAGTATTGGAATATCTGAGATACAGACTCATCAGGGGTTTAGTTCCATGCTACATGATGACATAGCCTGTCTCCACGGTAACAGCCTAACAACGGCTCAAGCCTACATTGAATCTACACACGGCTCTATTCTGTTGTATTTAAACGTGTGTGTGTGTTGGTGTGTCTGCAAATGGACTCAATAATCAATAGGTAATAATTACACATACAGTGATGTCAGAGGGAACATAGATCAAACTACTTAGGCTCAGATATATTTTCTTAGTTTCTTAGTGTTATTGTTGCCGATTTTTTTTTTTTAATTAGTAATGTTTAAATGAATAAAACATGACGACACGCTGCACAGCTCCTGATTTCACTGATCCGAATCTTGGATCCAAACAGATGTCAGCAATAAAATGTTACAAATGTGATATGTTCTGCATTTACATGTTGCGTCTTTTAGTCCTGCACACAAACACAAATATTTCCACTGAAGGTCCTGGTGGAAAATGAAAGACCGACTGAAATATTCATGTTATAAAGGATCTACTGTGTATTGAATTACTAATGCAGCCGAGTAGATGAAACGCTGACAGTGAGAAGTACCGATGCTGATAGGTTCCTGGGACAGAGAGAACTCACTGATGATGATTAGAATGGGTCGGTACTGTGTGAACTAGTACCGGTGACAACTGACGGCTTAGTCCACTGACACACGTGTTGGTGAGGGCAGAGTACGTTGTTCAGTACACAAACGGACGTTTACTCCACACAAAAAGAGGGATATGGAAAATGTTCCTGCTGCAGTGACGTTATCTCATGAATGTTCCAGATGTTATGTTTTTAAAAGGAAATATCTTGAACTTTCCTTCTGCTGAGAGCGCCGGTCAATAACGAGGACGGAGTGACGTTCACAAATACGAAATTAAACAAATACAACCCTAAAATCCAACGGATGGATGACCGTCTAACAGCTTCCTTCTGTGTCAAACTCCTCAAACTCTGGTGCTGTGAAAGGACAGAAATACTCACCCGCCCCAAGTGGAGCACGATCGCTCAGACTGAGTGTGACCCCCAAATGGAAGAGACAGTCATACTCAGATACTAAGGAGGGAGACGGACAGAGGGCAGGAAGTTGCAGTTTCCTTCGCCTGCAGCAAACATGAGCCACCACGACCCTAATAAATAAGACAACAATAAAATCCCTGCTGAACAGTATCAGATATTTGCAGGTGGACTGTCGATATCGTACCATTTGTTGTCGGTCTCCGTGTGGCTCCCTTAGAACCCATTCCTTTGCTGCTCCAGTGGCAGAATTCCTCCACAGGGATCAATAAAAATTGCCTCTTATCCTCAGTAAATCTGTGTAGAAGGGCAAAATCATCAGTAACCTCGCTGCTGCTTGAGCGGTCGCCAAAAAAACACCCTCACTGGAGGACTGAGCCAAACATAAATGAATAAAGAAGGACATTTGTAAAAAAGAAAAAAGAAAAAAACATCTGTGTCTTCTACTACTGGTGAATATGTGAAGGTTCTGGAGGATATCGCAAAATATTTACTACCCAGTTTAGAGTTTAACATGTTCATAATATGGTGTTATAATAGTATGAAACAACACAGCGTAATATTCCGTTTATGAACTGATGTGTCCATGTCTGTGGGTGAGTAAGTGATACAGGTGTAGCGTAGATATTTTCAGTATTAAAAATACCACTCTGGGATGTACTGATGCAGGGGACAAATACGCTCTAGTATCACAGAGTTCAGTAGTAGTATCAAAACATCTTTACTTAAATCTACACTGTGATCAAGCCTCGTATCTGATGCGCCGGAATCTGTCCAGTTTATGTTCTGAAGGTGGAAAAATCATTTGACAGTTCACCACAAAGAGGCTGCAGACGTATCCAAACCGATTTTGTTTGTTTATTTGTTTGTTTCTTTGCAGGCTCACACATTATTAGATCAATGATGAATCGGATTCAGCACAGGCCGGGAAGATTAAAGGGCAACCGAGGATTGCCATCCAAAATGAGTTGGCACACGAGAAAAGTATTGAGAAGCGAGCTTCCAGCTGCCTTCTGTTCACTGCTATTGATCATTATGGGGACAGACTGGCAGGACGTAGTGACTGTGAGCTCGCTCGGTCCCCTGGCTGCTCCTGCCGGAGAATTACTGTGTTTGCAGCTTTATGCATGGACCATTTAATGAGTTCTGGATGGATTCCTCTTTAAGAAACAGGGATTACAAAGTCCCCTTTTCACGTTTTATTTCACCCGTTGGTGTTTTCTCTAACCCACAATGTGACTGCACACATTTTCATGTTTACACTGACAATGATTCATTTTCACTACCAATTAAAATGGAGTTTCCTTTGTGACATTCATAATGAATTTCCCTCTAATGGTTGTATAAATGATGACAAGCTGGTGCCCTGAACCTGACCTCACCCGAAAATTACTCCAACCTACCCTGATCTAAACATTATCATCATCTAAACGTTAACCTTCATCTAATCCTAAATAAACCTGAGGGATCAAGCAGAAAACCCACGATGCACTGAGATGATAAACATACGTGTCATATGTTCTCCACAGGCAGGGGGCGCTCCATTCGGATGTGCTTCAAAGCATGCGTATGATTTGAACGGCACATTTGTCTTTGTGAAGAAGTTAAACACGATTAAACTGGCAAGGTGAGTGAAGGTCATTGCATTTTTTGACGAGTTGTCAGGTGTGGAACGGGTTTGGTCCCCGACGCTTTTATTTGTGAGGGTGACTATGGCACAACGCGCGTCAGGCTGCAGACAGAGACATTTTTCCTGTGCACGGTGATGTTTGCCGCTGAGCTCACTGGAGTACTTCTGGGCGTCAGGAAACACTTAATAATAATAATCTGTGAACTGGCATTATGTGTTTGGTCAACCTGTCTTTTTTTTTTTGCCTGAGAAACAAAGGACAAATTAGCTCCAGTTAGCAAATGACAAAGCTTGTTGGCGGGGGAAATGCGACAGCACGTCTTTTATACTGCGATTACTTACACATCAGTGCTGATTTCTGCCTGATGCTTGTCATCCAATTTGTGGCAAAAACATGCATGTAGTGACCCCCCAGGAGCATTTTACACTGGAATAAATTCTGTAACCATGCACACACGCAAAAACAACCACAATCCAAGTACTTCTACAAACACACCATTCAGGGGTTCTCAAAGAGGGGTCCAGGCACCCCCAGGGGCCCTTTGAGGCGGTTGTAGAGGAACCTCCTCAAAGAAGAATAAAATTAATGTGATTATTATTATTATTAATTTATCAAAATCATTAGCACATCTATGTATTATTTTTATTAATGATGATTAAAGTTACTGACACACTGACAAGATGAAGTTTAAGTATATATATTTAATTTAAATATATGTACTGATTATAAACAGAAGCAAAATACAAGACTGAAGCTCAACTAGGTTCGACAATCACAACATGACAATTAACATGACACAGGTCTCCTGATACCTACCAGGACCACTGCAGTCCCTCTTAGATCCCAGGTGCCCACATACCGTCTCTGTGGCCAGACGACGCCGCTCCACATCTGTCAGCTGCCGATGCAGTCTGTGCTGAGTGAACCGCAGTGGCCGGTGATGAATGGACCTGCCTGCTCCGCTCAGGATGATGCTGGCCGGCCCGTTGTCCATCGCCGGGACGCCCCTCAGGAATGGTCAGAGCACAGCAGCTCTGCAAAATGTACGTTAAATGCGTGTGTTTTGTTTTTAATGACTAGATTTTTCTGGAAAAACACTTTCAGACTATAAACTTGCAAGGAACCATATGCAAATGCCAAGTTTTGGAAAAACTTTACAAAAGTACAAAAAATTCCTGTAATACTTTTTAAATTATATAATAAGTATTAATTATAATTATTAATTATATTAATAATTTTGCATGAGATATAAAAAAAGGACAGATTTTATTAACAGTGCTGCAAAGGATTTGGCACTAAAACAGGTTCCAGTAGGTTTCTGAAGAAAGAGACTTGACTTGCTTATCCTCCTCATCTCTTCATGCACTGGAGCTGAGCTGTCTGCGGGATGAAGTGGATTTCCCTCAGGTGCTTTTCTGCAGCGTGACTAAGTCCCTGTTATTTCCTTCCTAACTACTACAACAACAACAACAACAACAACCACAGCAGCTTCCGCTCGATGGTTTAAACAAATGCACAAACCAGTGAGGGCGGAACTAGTGAGTAGTGACAGTGGGATGATCTCTGCATCACCTTGAGGTGGCGGCCCTGACTTTTTTTTTTTGCCCTGGGACGTCTGCGTGTGCGTGACATGGCACGCTGGTGCGCCTAAATATAACAATCGCCGAAGACCTTGCTTGTAGACACTTCCAAAGATGAGTGAGGGACAAATTCCCTCTGTGGGATGTGACGGCATAACAACCTAAAGAAAAAAATAATAATAATAATAATAATGATAAATGACCTGAACGTAATGTTTCGTTTGGGGCAACACAACTCATACGAGATGATCAAACAGCTGACGATAATAAAACGAGTCACGTCTCAGCTCATGACACATCACCGCATGAAAAACACCATTTCAGCTGCGCTTCACTGTAAAATCGACTCTGACACGTCTCAACGCGGATTCATGGATGTTACGCATACGACAAATGTTCCACGTTTTTAGTGAGTCGTTCCAGAAAAAAAAACCAAAACAAACAAAAAAAAAAACCAAAGTGGTGGTTTCAATGTGCAAAGTGGCAGCTGATAGTTTGGCTGCCACATCTGTGCACGTGAACGCACCGCTGCACCTTTTGTTGCTCACAAACCCCGTCGTAAAGCTCTAAACGTGTCCTAAACAGCTGATGTGACTATGTGAACATGACTCTGCAGGGGAGTTGCTTCGGCTGAGTGTGTGTCGTTTGGGTTTATGTGACTGCACACATTTTCAAAAACTCGTTTTCAACATTTACTCGTCAGGTACAAAGATTGAACACGCAGTCAGAGGAGCTGGCGGCTGATCTGCACACGGTGCATGAGTTTGAAACAAACGGAAGTAAATGGATTCTCGGGAGGCAACAAAAGGAGGAGACGCAAGTTGCTATTGAGGTCAAATATCGCCCAGATGTCCGTCTGCGTTTGTGATTCTGTCTTTACAAAGACGGCCGCAGCAGAGCCGCCCTGATGCAAATTATCATGTGAAATTATTCTCTGGAGCTGACTCGTGTCATATCCGAGTACGGCGCGGGCCCCTGTGGTGCCGGCAGTGATCTCAGTGGCACCGACGGAGCCCAACATGCCCTAGAATCGGCGGGACGGGCCGTTAATCACGTCCAGTCATTTATCCGTCACAGTCTGCCCACTCTGAAGATCTGCAGCCCTCAACAACATCAAGACTGCAGTAGGCTGAAGCAGATGTGCTGCAGTCTCACATCTGTCTTTGACCTGCAGGCTCCTGCGCCAATATGGCAGGAAACGGTAAAAACTGTATGACTATCACTGGATGAATTTTGGCTTAGAGTGTATTTTTAGTAACAGTGAGTACCAAAATAAAATTAAAATTAAAAAAATATAAATTAAATTCCTACTGATTGCATTGTAGGAAGATTACATGTTATCTGTGATATAACATCATAGATTAAACCAATCATGAAGTACTGTTAAAGTTAAAGTGGGAAGATGAAATATGCAGAATTGGTAAATTGGTAAATGTAATAATAATAATAATAATAATAATTCAGGACACTCAGTGACTTTAAAAACACAATGAAATGACACATAACACTGTAAACCGTAAAATTAAAGTGGCTCTCATCTTCAAAAAAAACATCAAAATACACTTGGTTCAAACATTTGGTTTTCTGTTACCTCATAGACTGGGTCCAAACTGTCAGAATAATCAGAGGGACTCACAAAAATTCAACCCTCCAACGCTGTGAGTCACTTTGCATTAATAAAACTCGATATGATACAGGAAAACGTGCGGAACTCAGCATGAGTCGGTTTTTATCAGCGTGCAGCCTCGGATGACTGCAGCGGTGTGGTATCTGGTTACTGCAGAGCTTAGGTGAAGGATTTATTTCTACAGATCGTACATGAGGTGAAGATTGGTCCTGTGTGATGCTGTGAAAGTGGAATTCAAGAGCCCTGTTGTCACGGATACTGAGCACCACCTCGCAGCTGGGCTGCATTTTTCCCCACAGGCCATGAACACAAGCAGACAACACCTGAGGAAAGGTAATGTCGTCCACGGAGGTGACGTCAGGGTAATCAGAGAACAACGGTCTGGAGACGTTCACACAGGAGCTGCATCACGCTGCAGATCCCTGTCCATGTGACATGTTCCACGCCAATCAGACGGGTCCTGGGACACGGCTGTGGGTCGTCTGTGATGTATGTTGGTTCTGGCCAAACACCGATTGATTTGTGGAACGAGAGGCGGCCGGCGCCCAGATTGTTACATCATCATTCATTGTTTCAGGCCCATCCAGATTAATGTGATGGCAGCACGATAAAAACGGTCAATCAGGCACTGATGGGGCTGTAATAGAGAGAATGACATGAGGTCCTCACCCCTCAAAGGAAGGCAGGGTGCAGGAGGGAGAGAGGAGAGAGGAGGGAGGAGGGAGGGAGGGGGGAGGGAGGGAGGAGGGAGGAGGAGAAGGAGGAGA
>CAAKHB010002012.1:59216-87744 GCA_901007665.1 Aeoliscus strigatus | reverse complement strand
ATTACAAGTGTTCCTGTTTCAATGACGCCATCAGAGTGATGCAACTAATCACATCTGATATGTTTTTTGAATTCTGAACGATGTGTCAAATGTTGAGATGTGTCAGTGGTTGAACGTCCAGCAGCATCCACACTGACGACTGTCAAACTGCCCCCCATAAATCATACCCCTCATCTGTCTGTCCATGCTCTCCACTCCACGTGTCCGTGTGGGTTCTCTCTGGGTACTCCAGCTTCCTCCCACCTCCACGGCTGTGCTGGAGCTGATCCCAGTGAACTCAGGGTACAACCTGGACGAGTGAAAGACAATTAAAAAACGATTAACAATTGTCCCAGGACTTAGATTAAAAAGAAGAAGAAGAAGTACTTTTTAACACAGACTGTTATCAGTCAGTTGTAATCAGTCACTGTAATCAGTTTTAACTAAAGAGACACATTATAATGGTACTTTGAAATGAATTACCACAATATCAACAGTATAGTTATAATATCGATGGCATTATAACTAAATAAAAGGCTTACACAATATAACCACAACCAACACCCTGCTCATCTTGGAGGAACTGTAGGAGTTAGCATGCTAACGCTAACGTTTGTACCATTGTACTTACGTGTAGACCAGGTATTTTGCAAACAATTATATACAATTTAACCAAGAAATTTACAAAAATTGAAATCATGGATCTTTCCATTAGTAACTTATTGAACATACAAGCTTGTCTCCAGTCGGGTTAACTCAGATTTATGTTACACCTTGAAATATTGCACGATAATATTTATATTACCGTTTAATAATTATATCATTAATATTTATCTCTTTGCCGACAATATTCTTACATGACTGTCTTGACTGGCGGCTGTGAACCTCGTCATTGTAGGACAATAAAGGCTGATCTTATCTTATTACAGTGATGGTTTCATTTCTTCTGATTTTACACTTAGAGACAGTTCTGTTGGGTGGGGTTACAGTGGTACGTACATACATGTACATACATATACATACATATACTGTACATGCCAATAGTCACAGCTATACCAACATCACAGAACATCACAACATGTAACTAATAACTCCCCAACACTGGTAAGTCTTGATAATGTAGGAGAAACTATTTTATGTCACAGAGATGAATTGTTAAACGTGTTGTGACACCTGACAAACACGCTACGACCTCTTTGGGTGGTCCTGACCCCGTGATGGCCGCCACCAGTGTCTCCCTCGTTTCTCGGTAGGAAACCCGAACTGGTAAACCTACCTGACCGCAACCTCAACCCGACCTTGGTGAGGACAGGAACCGTTTTAGCTCGTGATGAATGGAACTGTTGTGAAACCGATTCAGTGACAACAATTATGCCCCCCCCCCCCACCACCACCACCAACTGACCACGTTAAATTCCTGAATTACGAATATCCAAATTGAAACGTGGTGCTGCACCCTTGTCTGGGTGGTGGTGGTGGGGGAACAAACATCTTCACGTGCTGCGTCCTGTCACCAGCTGCACACACGCACACACACACACACACGTCCCCTGTTGTCCTGTAGGCACAGAAATCATTTTCCAGGAACAGGGGCTAAGGTGACGGGTGTAAATGGTCCCCCGGTCTGGAAATAGTACAAATCTGCGCTGGATGGACACAAGGTGCAGCGGGTGGCACGTGGGGGGCGGGCCGGCGACATAAAGAGCACTATACTGGAAATGTCACGGGCGTTGGCGTCATGTGTCGTCTCAGTGAGTGCCGATTTAAGCGGAGGGAGAGTTAACCGTTAACACGACCGTCCGGGACACGTTTGCTGTTCACAGCCTCGGCGTAATTGCTGCCATTTAACCGTCATCACACTACGAGCACAGGAGGGGGGCGGACGACGTGCATTCCACAGATGTCAGCTCCTTGGAGAAGCGCCCTGTTCAAATTGCCATGTGTTGAACCAATTTCACTCCAATGGACACATTAACGGCTGAGGCCTCCCCCACGAAGGGGGAGGGGGGGGGGGCGCAGGATGACTCAGCTGTAACAAGGTGTACTTGAGAGCACCTTTATGAGATTACAGGTGATGATGTCATCTCATCACAGGCGTCTGTTACGCTCGGAGGAAATGTTTTCACACTGCTCCACTACACAGAGAAACGGCTCAATTTGCATGCTGACAATCCCGCTGGAAACTAATTACAAGTCTATAGTGACCACGTTCCTCTGGAAGCACGGTTTGGGACATTTCTGACGACTCGGTGGGAAACAGGTGGCAGTCAATGTCCCCTGACATTTGTCCTTTCCTAAACACGTTGACAAAACGTGTTTCAAATGTTCTGCTTGAGGAAGAGAGAGTGTGTGTGTGTGTCTGTGTGTGTGTGTCGGGGTAGCGGTGGGGGTAAATCCTCAACAGCCTCTGGGTGTTTAAGCTGTGCACACACACACACACACACACACACACACACCAGCTGTTGTCAGCAGTGAGCTGTTGCGCTGACAGAAGTGTGGCGGGTGCTGCCTCCCTGTGTTTGCTCACAGTCACTGCTGCCAGAGGTCTGTCTCACAAAGGTTGAATCCTGAAGGTTTAATCCTGAAATGAGCTACAGGTTCTCCTCATCCAGTCCTCCTCTGACTGATCCACTGAAGTTGAACATCTGAAACTTTACAGATGTTTGGTTTGAATTCTGTCGGCTCATGTACAAACAGTGGTTAAATGGATGGATTAGGTCACCTGTCACACATCTGTCAAGAAGATGAAATGTTTATGGAATGATTAAACTCAAACAGAGTTTATCTTCTTCCAGTTTGAGTCAGAGCCAGCGTCCAACCACTAAAACTGCTTTTTCTGTTCAGGAATGCAAGTAAATAACCATCATTTGATATCTAAATCAAGAAATAATGATGTGCTTTGCTACTGATTGTAAATCGGTACATTTGAAAATGCAGGTGTAACAATAATATTCAACATAATTTCAGTTAAAGAGCTCCTGCACATTGTATTAACCATCAGAGCAGCAGCATAAGTCTCACATTGGGTGGTGGTCTGATACATTTATTAATATAGACCTGAATTCTAGTTTTCCTCATTTCAGGATTAACTCTGGAACGAGGCCCTTGTACCACACACACACACACACACACACACACACACACACAGGTAACTTGTGTTTCCGTCCGGTCGTTCCAGGTGATGGAGCCCGGCGTCAGTCGGCTGACATTAGGGAATTGACTGTGGGTTAATCCACTAATGCATCTGTAAGCTAGTCACTGGTTCCAGGCAAACGCTTCTGGGGATGACCTGACCTGATCACTGTCAGGTGAAGGACTCTGGCACTGCTCATTAAAACAATTCTGCCCCTTGTTTATTACACTGTACATCACTAGAACAGACCTGAGTCTGCGCCGCCGACTGTCACAGAGAGAGAGACAGCAGACTGTTATTGTTGACTGATGTTTATTGGAATTCAAATAATTCCTAGATTACCCCAAAGACAGAAATACAGCAGAGTAGTGGTTAACGTGTTGTCTTTGAGGCACGCGGGAGACTAACAGTGAGTTCGCTACCAGTTAAATATAACATCATATATCTGTGATCAATAGAAATGTTTAAAAAAAATCTTCATTTTTAACAACAATCTAACAGAGACATCAATATGAACATCAGCATCTACATGAAGATTAAGTAAAAAAAAACAGACGTGACAACTTTCTGTAGCAACGGATGCGTGTTTGAAAATGTATCTGAAAAATGAATAAACGCAGCACTCAGGAGTAGAAATGGTGTGTTTGTTGGGCACAGGAGGGTGAACGCCGAACATATTTGATCTGTAATGAAGTGCACTTATTGAAATCAACAGCATCTCGGGCTCGTCGCCTGCAGGCTGCTGGGAGACGGGCAGCTGTGCAGCACAGATGTCCTCTTCTATCTTTAAAGGTAGCGTTGTCCAAGTGGACCGCCCCAAAGGCTGGGGATACACACACACACACACACACACACACACACGCTGCCAGTTACACATGTTGGCATCAGTGGATGAATCCCATTGAAATAATAATAATAATACTAAAAAATGTGTCTCCCGCGGGGTCCAACTCTTAAAAAACAGTCAAAAGGCAGAACTGACAATGAGTCCGCGGTTTATTTAATTAATTTTGTTGTTTTTGTGGTTGACTGCTGCTGAGAGTGTGTGTGTGTGTGTGTGTGTGTGTGTGTGTGTGTGTGTGTGTGTGTGTGGGTGTGTGTGTGTGTGTGTGTGCGATAATAAACGTACCTCTACACCCTGCCCCCCTCCCCGTACTGAAACTGTCCTGGTCCACAGGTGGTAAGAACACAACCAAAACAAGACACATTCAACACGGCGGTGGAAAGAAAACAGTCCTTTTGAAAATAGAAAACTTTTTTAAAATCATTTCAAGGCCACGATGACAAATCATTAAAATAACAACATGTAATATGCATGAGCCTTTTTAAATCTGCTGGGAAGAGGAAGATGAAATTGGCCAGTTTCCACTCAGGTGTAGCACCAGGTACAAACCACAGTGCCCCCCCTCCACCCGTTTCTCTCAGCTTCTTCTTCCTCCCACCACCGACGTGGAAGCCAACGACTTCACGACACCTTGTTTTCCCACCCTCTGTTCACTAAAATGAGATGGTCAGATGGTGCGATCTGATCCCGTGTTTGATTATCCTTTCCCAGAAGTGCGTGGGCGGTTTGAGCGCGGGGTGGGGAGGTGACCTCCGTCACCTGCACGTCCCCGCCGTCTTCTCCTAGTACGGCTCGGCTTTGAGGCTTCGATACAGGCAGCAGGTGAACACCATCCCTATGATCTGGAGATGGAAACCAGGCTTGACAATCAGAGCACATTTTTAAAAACAGGGTTCAAAACACTAAAGATGCCTCTGAATCTTTTCAGTCAGTGATTCGGTACAGTTCGTTCACCCGAAAGATTTGTTCTTTAGAACGAATCGTCAGGGTCGGGGCCATTCTGACGTGGGAGGGGAGTTCATTCCATCATTCATGGAATTCATTCCAGCTAACTCAGCTCTATCATAATAGCGGCTCAGAGAGACGGACGGCCGTTGGTGCATGAGTTGATCATGCGGTGCTCCACTGCCGTGACGTTAGCTTACAGCCAGCTGCAGGCTGAGACTAATTCCTGGTCCTCAAGTCCCTTCTGATTGGTTAGTATGAGTTTAAAGGAACGCGCTGTTGTTTTTGTTTTGTTTTTTGTCTTTTTGGTCTAACATACTGTTCATGTCTCTCAGTAGAAAGGAACATTGACCTTTCTTGGTCCTTCAAACCATGGAGTACAGACTTCGACCCTCTCACCCCTGCTCACATCTTTTTAGAGATGTGTTTTTAGAGTTTTTAGTCTCAAACTGAATCTACATTTACAATTTACAACTATTGTTGTTCTGTCACCACACCTCACACACATCAAACCCTGATGTGCAACGGCTCAGTATAACTCCCAAAATGTCCCCCTGACTTCCAGTTTTTAGTCTGTGACCGGGTCTGTGCCCAGCATTACCTGTACGCAGGCGATCCCGACCCCCACCGCTCCGATGATCTTCAGGTGGTCCAGGATGAATTTCTCCAGTTTACTGATGCAGCCGCCCTGCGTGGAACACACAGAGTGTCTGGACGATGTGGGCATGTAGAGATCAGACAGGACTGAATTTCCCTCCCCAGAGCACACTGCTGACTGCGGGTGTACTGAGGCCACGCCCCCTACCTGTGCCTCCTCCATCAAGGGGGTTTGTAGCTACGATGCTGTGTAAACTATGGCTAGCACCGCAGCACACCATCAGCCCCTCACCTCCACCTTGTAGATGTTGGACGGGTGGTCCCTGCGGCCACACTGGTCCGTGGGCGTCTTGCAGCAGCTGTCCGGTACCACCCTGCCGGCGGAGTCTCTGGAGTGGATCCAGATGCTCTCGGCCCAGTCCGATGAGCTGTTGCTCCCGCAGCACTTGAACTGATGAAAAGACAGAAAACGTACACGTGGTTGAGCTCCATCCACCGTACAACATTCAACAACGATGAGGAAAACCAGCAGAAGGGACGATTGGAACATTTGTTTGGAGAGGGACAAGAATGTCGACGAGTGGGATGCTGCAGAGGAAAAAGCCATGGAGACACTTCCTCCATCGACACACACAAACAAGTCTTATGCTTCGGTACCGTTCTCCTTATCTGAACAATGACTCAAGATGAGAAGAAAACCGACAGCTGACAGTCCGTCATGAATAATCCAGCTGGAGTCAGTCCTTCTTTTCTGACCTTCATGTGCCGTCAACGGAGCAAAAACTAACGGTGAATGACAGCGGGCCAACGACAACAGCACAAACGTCTCTGTTTGTCACGGTAACACTGTGTCCACCAGTGGAGGAGGAGTTCTCTCATTCAGCAGATTCACTGTCTGAGAACCCGATTCCACGTATACAACAGTTGGTTCTATGAAAACATCCGTTCATTAACGTTTCACGAGTTCAAGAGCTTTGACGTTGCATATTGTGAGATTCACCATTCACCATGTCCATGAATTAAACCCAACTCTTACAAGTGTTGCTGGATTTATTTGGAATCATCCCAGTCAACAACAATGTTTTTTTTTGTTGTTTTGTTTTGGAGTAACAACTGAACTGATTGTAAGTGTTGTTTAGTCTTCAACTTATCACGTTAAGTTCTTTTTTTTTGTTTGTTTTTTTGGCACAGTAGAAAAGTGGTATATCTAACTTACACTGTATCAAGATGTCTGTGTCACAAATAAAGAAAACTATGAACAGTCCCACAGTGCCTCCACCTACTACACAGCAGAAAGTAAAAGGATGAATAAATTGAGTGAAGTGTATAAGTGTATAATAAACCAAAAATATCAAATAACAAAACTAAACTAAATAACTAAATAAAACTTAACTAAATAAATAAAACAAAATAAAACACAAGCTGATTCAGACAGTCTTACCTCCTGCTGCAGTTTGTCCACAGCATCGGTGACATGCTCATGTGTTCTCTGTCGATACTTCTGGGTCATGGTCTCCCTCAGGTTCTGCTTCAGCTCCTCGTTGAGCTGGTCACGCACACACACACACACACACAGATAAACACACTGTGAGTGCGTCACAGCCACACAAACACCTCAGCCGCTGCCAGCGCACTTAGACTAGGAGCAGTGAGAAATTAGTTGCAGCTATTAGTGCTGCGCTGCTGCAGAGATTATTAACACACGTGATTTATTTGCTCTCTCCACAACACGGCAGGTTCAACAACTGGGGAGCAGATGGGGAGGATGTCGGGGCGAAGGAGGAGCTGGTCTGTGTGTCCTGTTCTGGAGAGCAGTGACAGAAAACGCTCAGTGAAGGAGCAGGAGGTCTGGAGACGGGTACGTTTCTATAGCAACAAGCCAGCTGAGAAACCACTGTAAATCAAAGGGTGACAGAGATATTAAGGGAATGAGTGATGAAGAGGAGAAAAATGGACAGAGAAAGACTAGAGAGGAGAGGGGGATGCAAAGAGGGAAGGAAGAAGGGACGTGACGAGACCTGGTGAAAACAACTGCCTGTAGAACACAGTGATCAGGAACAAAAACATGTGAAGGTACTTAACTTTACTGATGACACCGGTTCTACATGCTTCAAAGTACAGTGACACACCTAAACCCTCCACTGAAACACCTGAACCCTCCACTAACACACCTGAACCCTTCACTAACACACTTGCAGCTCCAACACAGAGGAGCAGCAGCAGCTAAGAGGTGCACATGCTGAGGTGACTATTTGCTCCACCGCTGGAACTGGGGCTGGGCGATATCTGAACAGATACCGACAGAGTTCTAAACGGGATATAACGCAAGACAACAGTGCTTGTATCAACGTTCCCGTTCCTGAACGATCTGTTTGAGAGATCAAGTCTTTTAGGTGAGTCTTGAACCTGACTGGTTGGTTCATTCCCTGTGATCGAGTTGACTGATACGAATGAAAACGAGATTTACATTCAAACAGTGTCGCCAACTTAGCAACTTTGTCACTGTATTCAGCAAATATTTAGTATCTAGAGACTGGTGACAAACATAACGACTCTTTCTGGTGTTTTGGGGGACAAAACAATCAGCAGGAAGGACGTGAGGAGGTTTGGACGGAGTCGAGCAGGAGACACCTTCAGGAGATGTAGTGTGTCATGGGTGAGGCGTTCAGGTCCTGCTGCTGAGCCACAAGCGTCTGAGTGGGGTGGGACCGAAGCCGGTGGAGGGGAATTGGTATTATACAAAGAAAGGGGGGGCACTCATTTGCAACGGCCTGCAGTGCAGTCAGCTCAGTCCTCCAAAGGGATCAAATGTGCCGAGGGAGACTGTCAGCTTTAGTTTGGGTTCAGAACAAACAACAAAGTGCAGCACATTGAACTGAGCTTCCAGGAGGCGGAGTAGGATTCTGTTCAGCCTTTAACCTGCCTGCAGAGTAAGAGAGAGAGAAACCGCACAAGAGATAGAGAGCAGAAGAATACGACATCACAGAGATGCTGGACATTAAATGTCATTCCTTCGTTTGACATGTTGGTCACATGGCCTCCTGAGTTTGGACCAAAGTCCACCTGGTTACATTGACGACTACACAGAGAGCAGCTTTACTCTGGTAGTCCTGAAATGATGTGGTTTCTATTCTATTTGAAAATGCCAGAAATCAAAGTCAGCTGTTTGATTGAAGTTTATCAGTGACACTGAATTCAGGAAATCCCCCACTTCAGGTACAGCAAACAGCGTTTCCACGGAAACTAAATAAACCAGTAATGAGTAATGGGTCGTATTGTCTGGGCTTGCAAAGGGCCATCTCATATTTCCTCATGAAGGAAAATAAAATAGATGAATAAAGGGAGAAACCACTGGAGAATAAAGTCCATAACAGTATGAAACTAAACCAGGACTTTTTTAGATTTTGTCTACTGTCCACATAATTTCATTCTTTCTGTGGGCACAGAAAATAGGAAAATAACACATTCCTTGGTAAGTTATTTATTATTTTTTAGTTAGTTTATTAGTTATTTACTTTTTTCTATTATTTATTTTTTAGTATTTTTTTCTTTTATTCTTGTATTTTTATTTTATGGTCTGGGTTTATATCGTATGTATTTATTGTCTTTATTTATACAGCCTGATTGCACCGTATCAATGTTTTATGTCAGTGCACGAGCCCACCCACCGACTCCACTGTAAGAATTCTTCAGAACTTTCTATGAAGTGATAATCCGTCTACTTCCCTCCTTTCATTCCTCACATACCACCCAGGACGTACTGGAATACACTGAAAATGAGCCGAGGACGATTACCTGCTGATAGTAGATGTAAGCCAGGACGCCGGCCAGGATCTCCAGCAGGAAGATACACAGCAGCAGGACAAAGTACTGGGGACAGGAGAGGACAGGAAGACGCATTTCAGAGGACGACAACAGACAAGGGACACATGGCGTCGGCATCGAGCGCCACATGAGGGTGTGTTATCACATAGTTTTAGTGACTTTATCCCATTTTATTTTGTTCTTGCACTTTTCATGCAGTTTTGTTGTGTACTCTGTTGTTTAAAGACAACAAACGACTCCTCTAATGTCTAATAAATCAATGAGCAGAGAAGTGAAGGCGATAAACAGAGAACCAGAGCGTCTAATCAGCCCTTGAGCATGAGATGGGAGGAGGTCAGTCTGATCAAAGTGTCAGGTCCAATCAGACGTTAGTTTAAAAGAAACAAACACAGGGGACCAACGTGCTGCCGCCGCCCGCCCACGCACGCACACGCGCACACACACACACACGCACACACACACACAAGCTGATCAGCTGAGCCTGAGTGAACCGAAAACCAAGCGTGAGCTTTTGTTGTAGCGACTCCTAAATTATGGAACGATCTGCCTTTCCAAATCAGACAGGTGTGTTTTTAAATCTCTTCTCCTGAGCTTTGGACTCACTGTGAGGCAACTTTATTCTATCTTGTTTTTATTTGGAACAGTCTGTCTTTGTGTAGCTTTAATTGTATGTGTTCATGTCTTCCTTTTTTTTTTTTTTAAATCACAATAGAAGACAGTATGTTGAGCATTACTAAATATATGCCCTGTATATTGCAGGACAAATAATTTATTCTAACTAATGGATTATTAAAAGAAGAAAAAAGGACGCTTTTACTAAATACAGGCCCAAAGCGTCTAAGCTGTAGGCGCAGAGATGGATGTGTCAGGGCAATGGGGACCTCAGCAGAAAGAAACAACTGTGATTGGACCGTTAAAGTCACCTGACTTTTCGGCTGTTATTCAACACAGTTCAACACGGTTCAACGCATAAACAGGGACGTTCCATATCTGATGTGATGTGATCTGGGACCAGGTGAATCAGAGTCCAGAGGAAAATCTGAAACAAGACATGACCAGACAACAACAGAGCCACATTCCTGTGCGACCTGTGTCTCTTCCTGCTGAGTGGACGTAGTCTTTGATTTGATAGTTGGAGCACATTTACATCTGAGTCTACACGGAGGCCGAATGCGGCATCGGCGTTGGCGTGGGGGGGTGGGGTTGAACTCAAGGTGACTTTTAATCCAACTGTAATTTGATAGGGACGTGTTGATTTCATTAAACAGTGACAGAGGTTCAACTTGACTGTAACTTGACTTAATCCACTCACATCGGTTGATAATCACACATATTTATGTTTTACATTACTAGATTATATATAGTCATGGAGCATACCACTTATAAACTTTTATGCTTATAATTAGATTTAGTGAAAAAAGACCCGGATGTTGTGATGACTGATGGACAATCGCCGTTAAAAGGACTAACTGACCCGACATCTTTAGGGAAACATCCATCCCTCTACGCCAATGTTAAGGTAATGAATTAATATTCAACACCACACACACATTTTCTTTAACGTTCTTCTCCTGAAAACTGTCCTCAGCATCACTGTGAGAAGTGAAACGTATGCTGGTTGTGTCCTTCTGATCTGATGTTCAAAAGACACCTTGTAGGCAGCGGCGGCGGCGTCTTATGACGCAGCACGGCACCCCACGGAGGGCACACGTGGCTTTGGTGATTGATGAAAAACAGGCATTTTCCTGAACAGCCGCACTCAGATGGTGACACCTCACCTCTCGTAGGAAGTGAAAAGGATGTAACGGGCTGAATTACCGAGTAAAGAGACTCGTCATGATCTCACACCCCCTCAAAACATTGTCGACGTGAGCCGAGCTCCTTCACCTGGGCAACCGCCCAAATGACTTTGAGCAAGGTCCTATCGACAAAACAGCTTTTCACGTTAGTCACCAGTCCGAGATTCAGCTTTCTACTTCATTCTTGTCAAATAAAACCTGGTAATTGACTTGGTGTCACCTTGGATGAACCTCCCTTTGCATCAGTGCACCTCCACCGGCATCGGTCTCCATCCAAGAAAAAACATTTGTATGCAGCGCTGTGTTCTTCTGGGTTTCTATTCCACTTCATTAGAAGTGTGCTGCTGCCTTTACAAGTACTGGATTGGAGTTCAGTGTCGTCCTGAAGGAGACTGGAATCAGGCACATTTGTGGCCCTCTAAGGGACAGCGTTAACTTGAATTAGCCAACGGCTGGTCAGCGTCACGCCTCTGATGAGTGTCAGTCTGCGTCGAATCCCGCCGCTGGGTTTTCTAGTTTTGGTTTACTTCAAGTCACTGTGAACTCACTCTGCGCTCACAGATTGGGGTGTACATCTTTAGGTTTCTTGGGTCCTCTTGTCGACATTTCACTGGGTTGTTGACTCCAAATGATACATCACGAGGGTTGAAAAGCTTCCACTCACAAAACATAACCCATAAATCTGCCTCTCTGCCTCAAATGTCTTTCAAGTTTCCTAAGTTTGAATTCGGTCAGAGAATTTCAGGGTTAACAGACGGACCCCTAGACTGACAATGAAAACAAAACATGACTTTGGCTTCTGCGTCCCAGTTCGGTTCAGTTCTTTCTTGGACCGTTTGCTTTTCGCCGTCGTGCAGCTGAGGATCACTCCAGACAACCACACACAGAAACATCTCCGTGGCACTGCGCCCGAGGAGGATTGTTGGACAATGGTCGCTTGTCTCCGGCTGTCGGTGTGTGTGTCGGTCCATCTGGTGGCAGGATTACACAACTAATCTACTGAAAGTCTAGAGGAAGGACGGGCTACGGACAAAGGGAGACGCCATTTAATGCTGCTGTTAGCAAACCATGTCATTCTTTCAACTGGCTTTCTACAACCTACAGCATGTGCTCTGGAGAGTTCCTTGTTACTGGGATAGTCAAAGCCGACATTCCAGAGTTCCAGTTGCTGATTACTTGGGTTTGACAGAGACACAGTGAGGAACAGGCTGAGAAGGGGACATGGAGGAGACTGACGAGTCAGTTTCTCCACAGGTGGATCCAACCTCTGCTTCATATCTGGCTCTGGTGTTTAGAGAGAAAAAGTTCCACCGGTCGGTCGCTGCAGGAGAACAATGGAGGGCTTTGTGTTTCCACGGCGACCACACCCTGGACATGGGAGACTTGTCTCTCTGTGTCACTGGGCCGTTAAAGCTGGTCGTCTGTTCATGTCTCAGAGCTGCTGAGTGTCCACGTGTTGCTGAATGGGGGATTTGAACCTGTGTCCTTTAGATTACAGGACCATGCGGCCAATCAGGGGTGCTCTGTGTGCTCTCCGAGACCAGCAGGTACTTCCACCGATCCATCTTGTCTCCTGAAGCACCCGTCCCGGTGTTGGCCGTCTTTATCCGTCTCCACTGTATCTCTCTCCTTGCCAACGACTTCATTCCTCAGCTGTGATTCATCACCCTAATCTGAACTCCTCGGGACGCTCTCAGCTTTTCAAAACCACTCCACGTGTTATAAATCACACTGAGCAAAGGTCGGACTGATCATTTATTGTGAATGCCTGAAGGGAAGTTTACTCAATATATGCTCATACATAGATACTACTTCACCCTGTCTAGACTCCATAGGATGGTTTTAGTATCTGATAGTCTGAGTTGGAAATGTGGAACACAAGCAGGGATTCCTACATGTGCTATGGGAATGTAGTCTGATACAACCATTTTGGGTGAAAGTATGAGAACATCTCGGGAAGTCTCTGGAGAAAGAGGTCCCAGTCGCTCCAAGATCATGCTTACTGGATGACCAATCACAAATAATGGGAGGGTCAAAACAAGATGTTGCAGTCATAAAGGTCGGGGCGGTCACGGCAGCCATGTACCATGTTTTTTCACCACAAACCAATGTGGAGTAATGCAGACAGACGGAAGAATGAACGCTGATGACGGCGGAGGCCGTCTGTGTGGGTCCACGTCAAATCAACACAATGAGTCCAACTTTACTGACATATTCCTCCGTCGTCAGCCCACTGTCGGCAAATAAACTCTGTGACTCTGAGGTCCAAATGGATCAACTCTTCAATACGTGTTGACGACAGTATTTCCACTTGTTCTCTACTGGGCAGAATAAACCTCAGGATGATGCGTTTCCTGGCTCGTCCAACCAGACACATTTGGAAGCCGTGTGCTGGCGTTCTCTTCTCCCGTTGAAATGACGGCGTGGACCATTGGAAAAGTTCCACGCCGTCGTCTTTATGTACACAACCTGTGGCTGACTGTGTGTGTGTGTTTGACCAATCAAATACAAAGACACACTTCCATGAAGATTTGGATTGTCCAAATACACAGCACCCTGCTGGGACTGAAACGTGAGCAACATGAGAGCATGTTATCACTAGTTTCCCTTCAGGGATGAATAAAGTAAACAAACTAATCTGCTCTAAAATCGATCCCTCTCCTTTGCAGCTTGTGTCTTATGTTTTGTGGCCTTTTTTGGGTATCAGTAGAGAAAGAACTGTGTATTACAGCTCCTGTGTTCTGTTCCCGGGCTCAAAGAAACTCCTTCACAAGGCTTCTCACAACTTACCACTGGATAATTTGTCTTCAGGGCCTGTTTTTATCTCCTTTTGACTCCTGAAATGTCAGTTTTATATTGTTCTGAATTAGGGCTGAGCATTAGGAGGATGCTAACCGCTGCACACACAGGCGAAGACGAGGAATGACTGGATGGCAACATAACATTACAAAGGTAAGGAGGCTAAAGCACCCGGTTCATACATTCACTCCACGCTCGAGACACACAAACTTTAAATCAGCAGTGGAATACAGTTCATGTCCACACGTACCAGAACAATCTTTTTTATCTTCCGTCTTCCTCGGCATCGGATGAAGAATATTTGCATCCAAACAGATCCATTTCACCCTGTGGTTATTCTGGATCTATTTATCACTGCTCATCGTCAACTGTACATACTCTGTATTCATAATCAGTATTTATAAGAAACTACACTACATCTGTATATGTACACTTTTTTAAATTCTATTAGTAAATATGTTCAGGTTTAGTTTATTTAGTTTTTAGTTTATTTTACATTCTTTTCTCTTTCTCTTTTTTAGCTGTGAATTTCCCTCATGGCATCAATGAACAACTCAACATGCTGTAGTTCATATTCCAGGCCTGTAGGTGGCACTTATAATTCACGAAAAACACAGAAGAGGAGAAGCTTGCATGCTGTATATACTGTAAATAGACAGTGGAAGAATAAACCAAACACAAGAAGAAGGAGGTGTGCAAGAAAACCAGAATGGTTTGTGTGGACGAACTGCTGCAGCATGTGGTCTAAGTATGCCCACGAATCTTTGAATGTTTTCACCCTGAGTCCAGGTTTAAAATAAGTGTGTTTACACAATAGAGTGTCTGCGTGTTTAAGAGAGGCAGCAGTGGAAAAAGGCCGGTCTGGACTCAGCTGACGGTTGAGTTCAGTGTGCAGCGTCTATTATCTCTCTCACCACACGCAGTAGCCTCCTCTGCTCCTTGAAGGTGGCGCAGCAGCCCAGCACGCCGGTTACCATGACGATGACTCCAGCCAGGACCAGTATGTAGGCGGAGGCGGCGTACGTCTTGGAGGAGAGGAGGCTGATGTAGTCGCTCTTTTCCACCAAGGTCCAAACTCCCACTGCCATCACAACACCTCCTGCCAGCTGGGAGAACGACACAGGATGCAGGTCAGAGACCATCAGTGGGGCTGATGAACGGATGAACGTCTTCTCAGGTGAATGCTGGCAGATAATGAGGTGATTAATCACATCTGTTCAATGTGTCTCCATTCTTTTCATCGTTTCTGCTGTTTCCTCCTTGTTTAAACGTCTTGTAATCATTTTGTTGTCAAGAACTTTGAGCTGCATGTGTGTAAGAAAGGTGCTATAAAAATTTTGTAATTAATAAATTAAGATTTATGATAAAATAAATACGTTATTAGTATTATCATAATAACTAGTGGAGTTTTGTGCATTTTTACTTTTTTTTTTTAAACACATTTTTAAATTGGGTTCAGATGCTCAGAGAATTGATTGACACTGGGAGACAATGAAATTATCTAAAAAACTGCTACATCCTCAACATTATCTCGGCGACCAGTTTAATCCAATACTGGCAATAGTGTAATAGTAATATGTCTGCAGATGGTGAACAACGCTCCCCGTGCCAAAAGCTGTTTGACTGGAGGATGACAAGACACTGAGTCAGACTGTACCACACCCACAGACAGTGTGTCAGTAAAAGTGTTGAGAAAGTCACCCGGAACAGGTAACGCCACCGTCTGTCCAGCTGACCGCAACAGTCACTGCTTTCCAGAACCAAACTAAACATTTGTAGCATGTCACAGTTATTTACACTTTCAAGTTTTCAATCTGCACATCTCAGGGGGTTCCATAAAGTGAACGACACTCACCCGCCATGTAGCAAAGCTTTACAACTCAGTAAGACGGAGCGGATTTTCAAATTAAAGCCCATTTTTACATTTGCTCTGTTCAACCATTACTTTATGCTGCACTCTCCACCCAGCTTGTTGCTTCTTCCTTTTGAATGTTTTATTCTAATTGGGTATATTTCATCATCTTTGTTTGAAACTGTGTGTTTCTGATGTTTGCGACCTAACCAGCTACATTTCCAGTTAAAACTAGAAACTGAACTCAATTGTCTCATTAAACCAAAGCTGATTGACTGTTGACAAACATTAGCGGGGTTGCTAACACTAGCATATTTATATTTGTTTGTGTAGCACTCCCCCTTTTAAAATAACCATTAAACATTAAAAGCTTCACAAGGGAATTTCAAGACTGAGAAATAACTACAGGTATTTGATGGGACGGTGGTGGCTGTGTGCCAAAAAAAGGAATACTACAAGCACTGAGTATTTATTTACTGCCTCCAGAGGTGTCTGATCCTGCCTGGGAAGAAATGGCTACTGAAATGAAAAGTGAGTCGGCTGTCAATGGAAATGAATCTGAATGCTGCAGCACCAAAGGGAGACAGACACATTTGGGTGTCCAGTACATGCACCCACAAAGAAACCGTCAGACACATCGCAACACTTGTTGAACAAATGGACCAGAAATGAGAGTCAGATCCGTTTCAAATAGCGGCGCTGGCCACTGAGGGGATTTCCACTCCATGTAGATCACAGACATGAGCCTGTGTACAACATCCTGATCGAACGTCTGTGCTGCTGCAGCATCTCAGGATCTTATCTAGTGAACATTTTAGGTCTCAATGTTACACCAAACAACGAGAACATCACTAAAACACTGCAACATATGTTATACTGGAGGACAATCGACAGCTGACATGCAGCAAAGTACTTTAAATGCAGCTCCGCTTCGTGTTCGCTTTGTTCTTTCAGACAAGAGAAAGTTTCTACTTTAAATAACTGATCCGAGGAGAAGGAAAACACTGGGAGCTGCTGCTGTTTGGCAAAGATACATGCATGGATATGGATCCAATATTTAACAGTGATACCCCACATCTGGCATTTGGGATGCTGAGTGTAATGTTTCTTCTATGATGATGTCATCAAGACGTCTGTTTTCACACTGGGAATGAGCAAGAACGAGACAAACCCCTTCTCTATGGCAGCAATTTAAACTATTTGACGCTATCAATCAGTGGGTTGTCATTTCTCCTCCCACAGGGAAATAATTCTGGACACTGGAACGTTTGATGAAACTGCGAGTGAAGGAGTCGTTTGTGTCCAGAAATTTAACGATGCAGACTGTGACTGGACAGCTTTGCATCACGTGACTTCCCCAGCGCAGCACTTCCGTGCGAACTAAAGGGAAAACAATGCCGAAGCGTATTGGAGTTGCTTCGGTAAAAAGGCCCGCCCACTTTTAGTTGCTGACGCTTGAAGTAAACAAAGAAAAAAAGCCAGTGGTCTGAAAAGTCAACACAGCGGCTGTAAATGTGCAGAAGGACGCAGACAGACAGACATGAAGTTTAAACGCTCTCGACGGGCTGTGACACAGAAGTATAAACCCGACTTAACTGTCACATAAAAAGTTAATTGTAAAAGAAACAGTAAAAGACCTCAGTTGTTTTAATGAATTCACTGTCCAATCAGAAGGATCGGAGGGGAACGGGACACTTACCCAGAAGAGAAAGTTGAACGTGAACAGGAGGTATTTGAGACAGATGGTGCCGCAGGTTTCTTTTTTCTCCTCGTACACACCCATGCTGCAGAAGGAAAGAATAGTTCAGGATACCTTTCATATGAGGAACGCTCACGACAAACGTCTTTAACTAAACCGAGCGTGCACTGCTCTACTTCAGTTTTGCATTCGTGTCACGCTAATGCTGCACTGACGTGCTCCTGGTGTGTTCCAACAACTACAACGCAACAACAAACAACATCATCATCATCACTGTGTGTGTATGAATTGAATTGAATTCTGAACTCGGGGTCATCTGAGGTCACCAGAACTACAGGTCACATATCTGGGGTGAGGGGGGCGTTCCGTTAGCATGTCAGACAGTGACTGGTACACACTGTTAACATGCATGCGGACGATGTTAAGTGGCCCTTTAGCGCTGCGCAGATAAAAATAGCAAATAAGATAACGTCTTTAAGCAACTGTTCCATTTTCTGCATCGCCAGAGCAGACGAGGACAAGGACTGCCCCTTTGAGTATTGAGCATTTTTTAGTGGTTTCCATGGAAATTAAAAGCAACAGTTGGATCAACTGATAGGAAATGTGCTGTAACATGCCTTCAGCTAGCGACCATATGCTAATTAAACGATGTCACTGGCCATGGTAAAAATAGTACCTTGTTCTTGATGCACGACACGGTTTGTTCTTACTGAAGTAGGAGTACTGAAATATTGCATTAGTGGTAACGCTGACAAAAACGGACTGATAGTCCTTTTGTCGAAAGGAGGAAAAAGAAAACCTCTCCTGGGAGCTGCATGTTGTCAAAATAAGAGTTAATGCTGGATTTTCCATTCCATCCCATCCTATGTTCCCTGCATATTCGCAATATAATGTGCAATACAGACGAGTAGACTGTGAGCAAGATGCATGATTTAAATCCACGAAGTAAATGTAGTAAATAAGCTAATCTTCCTTCGTTTTCTAAAGTACATTGAACAAATGAGATGTTGTGGAGTTAATGCAGTATGCGGGGGAGTTTGCATCAGTCAGTGTCTGGGTTGTTTTATGCGTTTGCAGCAGCAGCAGCAGCTGAGACTCGCCGAAGGCTGGAAATTAAATCCACCCTCTCCGCTGGTGTCTCATAGCAACAACCGGTCCTGTTAGTGCAAAATACCGCTTTCATATAACAGCAAATTAATATTTCAAACAGAAAGTGTTCCATACATGTAATTAAAAACTTTTTATTCTCATTAAGAATGAATGAATAATGTGACACAAAGAATGGGGATCATACACACAGACATCTTTTCATGACTAGATATTCTCTGAATCGTTGCTGTATGCATGTGAACCAGGAAGAAAAATCCATGACAACATTAGCAATGGTGTTTTTTTTCTGACTAAATGAGCTGTCTACAGCTGTCTAGCTGTCTCTACAATGAGCTGTGTGGTGTGATAGAAAATAATAAATACTGGTTTAAGCAAAACTTTTCCAGGCCTGCTTTAACTTAAAGGCTGAAAAGATGAATTATGAATAGTAAAAGCTTTGTCTTAAACTGGCTCTGTTAAGGTTTCACAGTATTTTCACGACCACGATGAAAACACCAGCTTCACCAATCATCCTGCTACCTCCTTGAAATCTTGACTCTCCAAACCTAAACATCCTTTTTAACCCCACAATTTTCTTAGCTCATTTGCCAGTCACGTCCAGACTCGCCCACTATGGCTGCTGCTTACATCACACACACACGCGCGCACACACACATACGCACACACACACTCCCTACATTAGTGTCTGTGTGTGGATTCAGATGAGAGCTCTGCATGAGCGAGTCTGTCTGTGGACCATCTGCTCTGGCGGACACTCTAAGTGTGTGTCTGCTAATTAAGTTCAAACAAAAGATTTCATTGACAAGTCTGAGTCAAAGATATAAATAAATCAAGAAACTCTGTTTAAACTGGTAATACACATAACTGATGTGTGCTGGATTTACCTTTTAAGAACATTTCATTTCTCTAGTTTCACATTGTCTAGTGTCTTTGTTCATCCACAATGTGCAACAATTAAATCAGAAAGAAGAAAAAAGTAAACTAGAAATATGAATGAACAAAGCTGAATCATGAAAGACAAGTGTAAACCAAAGTAATTGAATTCTTGGAAAGGAATAGGAAGGCTGTGTGCAGTCATAAATTCTTCATAGCTTTGTGGAACCACCCTCAATAAGTATGTCACCATTAAAAACAAAAAAAACATCACATATTAGAATCAGAAATAGATACCCAGTCAATTACAACATGAGTGTATGACATCATCTGCTGTGTTGCTCTATTTCATAAAGATAAATGAACAATGAAAACCAGGCAGATGTGATCTGTAACCAGTGTGTTAGATTTGAGTCAGGTGTGAAAGCAGCAGACATTTGTTGTTCATACTGGATGTAATGATGATCAAGATCTCACTCACATCAGTCATTGCTGATTCACACAGGTGTGTTTTGTCTATGAAAACACCCCACAATTTTAGCCAGGATACAATGGGGGAAAAAGTGTTATTATTATTATTATTGGCATATTTGACCGAACTAACAGTAACTAGTGATAGTGATAGGGTTTGACTTTCTGGTCCTTCATTCCCACTGTGTCCCCATTCTTATTTCTGTAATTATCTTTATGTCGTGTTGCTGGAATTGTTAATTTTTTCTCGGGAGATAAAATAAAGCATCTATCGATGTCTTTCGCCACAACTACTACGACTACCTAGATTCACAGTGATTTAACTGAATAACGATCACGTGTTGTGATATACAGTGTTCTTCTTCTTCATATTGTCTTACGTCAATCATCAGCAAGTCTTCTCCCTTCGGCTTGTCCCTCTTCAGGGGTTGCCACAGCGAATCATCAATTTCCATCTTTCCCTGTTCTCTGTATCCTCTACTCTGGCTCCAACTACTTCCAAAGCCAATCATTAGCATGTATACCTCGAAATGTCAACCAATCGCAAATTTCTCCACTGTGAGACTAATAAAGGTTTATCTGATACAACAGGCAAGTTAGCTACCGTAAGCTAGGTTAGCCCAAGTAGGCCAGATGAGTTAAGTCAGCTATATAGCATTTATATAGCTAACGGAGGCTAGTTGAGTTAAAGTAAGTTATGTCAGCTAACGTCGGCTATGTGAGTTTAAGTAAGTTCGGTTAGCTAACGTCGACTTGGTGAATTACAGTATGCTAGGTTAGCTAAAGTATGCTAGCTTGGCTACAGTCATGGCTGAAGCTGTGATTTTCCAGCTGACGCCGATGAACGTCACAGCGCATCTCTCCGGAGCGTCGCGCTAAAGCTAAACGTCGACCTGCGTCTCTCCCACAGTAACGAACGAATACAAAGGCTCATTGTTGTCAATAAATGCTGCTTTATTAGTGATATGCGTAGCCTGGTTGTCAAACAAAGTTGTGGATATCTGAGCTTGTTCACTTTCCGTACAGGACAGATGACAGTGCTGCATTGTCTCAACTACCAAACCCGCTTTGTCCTTCCTGGTTCCACTCACCTGCTGGTTTATTGGGCTCCGGTCGACAGGGAGGTGATGTGAGCCAGAGATAGTCCTTGGTGTTGACTGTTTTTCAGCCCTGTGGGACAGTCGAGTGAGTGCGGAGGGCAGGAACTCAGACGACTGCTGCTGCTGCTGCTGCTGCTGGTGACTCCTCCCCAGGACACCTTCATGTTTTTTTCTTGTCCGGAGGCGACGTTCCTCCGCCGGGCTGAGTCACACAGAGACACCGGCGGAAATACACCGTCTGCGCCTAAAACTACACACTACTGCATCTACTTGTGCACATACAGTACAAATGCACATGTACTGTACTAGGTCATTTATACATGTGCATATACAGTACTTGCACAGAACCTATTCACATATAAATTTGTGTAAAAGTGTACATACTTTATAGCGTTTCCACTGTTCCTTGATTTTAAATCTTCTTGTTTCGTGTGTTTTGTATTCTTTTCTTATTGCTTTATTATTAAAAGCGTGCTGTGTTACATTTTCTTGCATGAAAAGTGGTAAATGAATAAAATTAGATTTAAATTTGACATTTCACACCGATACTGACCTGTGGTTAATACACAAATATTTGGGGTTTTTTTTAACTGATAACTTACCACTCTCTGGGTGTATTTCTTTCATCGTGGGTAGTGTATATTTGACACCTTGTACATCATGTAAATTATGCACACATTGGACATCCTCATCTTTTATGCACCTCCTAAATGGTCAAAAACATACTCAACTGCATCAACTTCTCTATGATAAGAAAAAAAAATCCATTCATGTGTTTATACCTTTATTTATTTACATCTGTTTCATTTCATCCACCGAAAGTTACGAAAATGCCACAGTTTCATCATCGCTGAAGACATCTGTCCTCTTTCTGGTGACAGAAGATAAACTCTGAAAGTAGATCATACTAATGAACTATAATGTCTGCATTGGACATAAAAAAAAGATGGTTCTGTTTCAGGTTCCTACTATTTCTGGTGAAGTCCACTTCTACCGGCCTTCTTTGTTGTTTTCATCTCACACGCCTTCACAAATGATTCAGCTCTTCTAAAACGTTTAGTCAGACAGCTGTTTGTAGAGGCTTGCAGAATGTCCCTCTTGGAAAAATCCAACCATGTCCTGCAGGCCTTCATAAGCTGGAAAGGTTTCGAGTGGAAATAATTTGATTACTGATAAGATTGTCTGAGGACTCAACAAGTAACAAAGCAATGAACTGACAGAGAATCAGGGCACGAACTTCACCAACTGCTGAGGCTGCACGAGAAGCAAAACAGCTGACGATGCAGATAAACGGGAGATGACGTACTCTGTATCCTTGACGCGGGATGGGAGAGCTGCCATTGTCCTTGAAGCCAGCCCAGCTTGAAGGTTCATTACATGTGGGCTCTCCAGATAAGATGCATCTCTTATTAAGATGAACGTTCCAACCAGGACTCTGTAAGTCACGTTTGAACTTTTAACAGTAAATCAACAAAACTGCACCACTCTGTGTGACATCTGTGTTTATTTATAGATATTTTTTTGAGGAGGAATTGTCTCTTTGGCCCATCAAGGTTCAGGTCAAAATTATTACCTCTGTCACCATGCACATCCGACATGCAGTTTTTTCCATTAAACTCATCAGAGGGCACAATGAATGATAAAGACCTTCAGAAAGTTAAAGATTTTCATGCAATTTGAAAGTCTTTCACGCCACACTGTAATTAAACAAAGAACATTTAAAGAACGTCAGCTCATCGCTAGTGTGTCATTGTCCACATTGACCACTGGGTGGCAGTGGATCCCTGCACATCCCTGCGAGAGGCACCAGCAACATCTGAAGTTTAAAATGGAGCTGAAACACTTCAGACAGCATCGATTTAAAAATCCATCATCAGGTAGCAGTAAACAAAGGTGGTGGAATATTTTTATTCATTGTATTTTATTGACTTTTAGGACAACATGCACCGGCATTAATCACTGTCACAGACATTGAGGACATGGGTGCATCAGATTTAGAAGGGTTACTAATGACCATCTGTAGTCCTACATACAACACAGAAGAATACACAAAATAAAACCCCACATGCATAACACTACATCACACAACCTCATACATTCATACATTCATATGCAGCCTAAAAAACATTCCTCATTTAAAGTACAGGGTAAAGTGCATCCAGTTTGCCGATATGAAGTGATATCATGAATATTCATTTTACCTACAGGAAAAGAAAAATAATACATTATTATTATTTTCTTTTCACTGAAGTAAAATGAAAACGTTTATAAATAATAATAATAAAAAAACTGGATGTCGGACAGACTCAAGCTAATAGAAGGAGATTCATTCTTTTATGTTAAGAAATGGGACAGTACTAGTAAATTTGCATGTACATTTTTGAAATCTTCATCTTCAGCCTTTGCAGGAGGACAGTTCTGAAGAATAAGAAGGCATTTGGTCTCCGGATTGATGCTCCAGTGTTTCGAAGCCGCTCTAATCTCCCTCACACCTGCTGCCACCATCTGAAGCTATAAATACGTCTCCTGCCTGTGTGTTGGGGATGAATCCACCTGATGTCAGCATGAAGGATCCCGGTGAAGAGTAATCCAGGCTCACAGGATGCCTGAGGAGTCCAGGAAACGGTTCACAGTACTCAGCTGGCAGTAACTGGGCTGTTCTACTGGACCACTGGATGAGACGTGAACGGATCTTTTCCTTCTGGACTATTAAGAATCAGCCTCATGAGGAACACCTGACACGTGAGGTCACTGCATTTACAGGTAAACTTCATTTGTTCAATCTAAAGGTGTGTGTGTGTGTGTGTGTGTGTGTGTGTGTGGGGGGGGGGTACAGTTGAATATCGCAATATTTTGGTGATGATTGTGTTGACACAGACAGCAAATTATGACGGTATTATTTTCTCTTTTTTTTTTTTTGAAGTAGACGAGATACAGTTACGTGCACAAGTCACATAAATCTGCCTTAATACAGTTAACTAGTCCACAGCTTTCAGTTTAAAAATACATATTGTACTTTCTATGAGATACAACTATTGAAAGCAGTAAAAAAAATAAATCACAACACTGAACACATTGTGTAAATGAAATAAGTGAATATAATATATTGTGGGGTCCTCTTTCACTGACAAGTTACATGTGAATCCACAAATGGAAGATAAAAAAGAACTTATTGCTGTAGGTACTCAGCTACAAAAACCTCCTGAGGAAAACACGTTGGGTTAGCTGCAGCGGTGCAGAGTCAATCCCAGTCGACACTGGGTGAGAAGGAGAGGTCACTCCCAGGACAGGGCACCAATCCCAATGCCTTGATGGGTGTTACAAGACAACACCCTCGGACCAGAGTGGAAGGAACAACACTAGTCAGTTAAGAACTGAAGACGCTTCCTGGATGAGCGCTGAAATGTCTTCTAACAAACTAGTAAGTTCAGTCGCCTATGTAGGATGACACCCTCGGTCTGGAGACGAAGAAACAACCCCCACAACACCCCACTGGTCAGATTAGAACTGATCGTCTCCGATCTCTTCTGTCCAAAGTCACAAGAATTCTTTTGTCACTAACCCAGCACGTTACGTTGACCTGAATTACTAAGAACCTTCACAGACAAGCACCCCGGTCTACAGAGTAAGGAACAACTCCCCCGTAAAAACCCTCCCTCACAACACCCCACTTGTCATGTAGGGACAATAACGATAGTTTTGTTCTTGGTCTGAGCTTCTGTGACAAAAACAAACCAAATTCTGGTAATTGGCCCAACGTTGGTTCTTTCTCTCCTTCTACATCACCACATCTGACCACATCTGGAGATCATTGAAAACAAGTAGCTAGGATTCCCCCCCCAACCAGTATAGTTTCAGCACTTCCCTGACCCAGTATGAGGGACTGGTGTCAAAATGGTCCAAAAGACCTCCAGCAACACACTGTTTTTTGTTTTTTACAGGGTCAATTTGCATTTTATTTGCATCAGCTATGAATGTAATCAACTCATATAAAATACTCACTTGAATTACAGTGCAATTAGACCCTAAATGTGTTTAGGATCTAGTAGGATTAAACCTACATTTGGATTTTGCTTCACATTCAGGGCATGAATGGCTGTCAGTGTACAACAGAGAGACTTTTATTCTTTAGTACATGTTCTTCAGTTAGTCTCGTGATCAGAATACTAAGTTGTCTCCCCCTGTCAATCACTCCACAGAGTCTTTCTTGGCTTCACGCGCCGATGTCTCACCAGTGTTCAGATGAAGTTTCAGAAAAAGCTGAAGCAGTCGGCGTGCGTCGTGTGCAACAGCCGGCATCGACCAGACACGTCGTCCCGCTCGCTGCATTTTAAAAGGAGATCGCTTTATCTACGGAAACAGGAATAAATGGAACTTCGATTTGCCTCCGGACAGGACAGAGACCTGGGAGCCAGCTGAGCGTCTCACTGAGCCTCTCCGATCCAAGCTGACACTGTCACTGACTTATGTTCATATGTAGTGTGTGTGTGTGACGGAGCGTAGCCTTGGATCCATCTTGGACCCACAGCCCGCCCGGGCGTCCAGCCTTTGGGCCGGAGGCCCTGAAAACCAGCAACTACACCCTGGTTCTACTGATCCAAGTCAGCCTGCTCTCCTTCGACCTGTTCGTCAACTCCTTCAGCGAGCTGCTGAGGGCGGAGCCTGCCGTCCAGCTGGTGCTTTTCATGTGAGCAGGACACTCACCCGGTATTTGTGTTTTAATTGAACCTTTATTTAAAAAGGAAGTCCCAAGCAAGCTACATGAAAGCACATATGACACCCAGCAGAACAATAAAAAAAAGAATTTCAGATGTTCAGGTACTGTAGCAATGACAGTCCTCCATCACGGCGTTCTTTACGATAGTCTAAAAGGATTAAAGGGTATAGGTGTTTTACTTTATGTCAACACAGGGATTTTTTTTCAATATTTATATTTTTGTAAATCAAAGTCAGTGAAGTGACACTTTGGTTCTTTGTAAAACATCTTCCAATCTTTTTTACGTCAATATAAAACCCATGTAGATGAAGTGGTATTCTATTGACAAATAAACCTGTCAGAGATCATTGGTCGTAGATCGTAGCAATCGGAGCTTGTCTTTTTCTGCTGCTGACACACGTTTCCTCTCCTCTCTGTCTGTTTTTTCACGGTAGTATCCAGGACATTTCCATTTTGTTTAACGTGATCATCATTCTGTTGATGTTGTTTAACACCTACGTGTTCCAAGTCGGACTGGTGGCCATATTGTTGGAGAGATTTAGAGCTTTGCTAATGCTCTCAGCTTTCTACCTGACCTTCAGCGTCGTACTGCACTCCTGGCTTATGGTACGTACCGGCACAAATACTGCAAATTTAGTTCAAATGTGACAGAGAAATTAGAGAAAAATAGAGAGAATAGAGAAAAATATCAGCGTGAGGCATTCTAACAAGGACGCCTTCTTGTTCTTCCAGAACCTACGATGGCTAAATACCAACCGCTTTATTTGGACAGATGGTCTACAAGTGATGTTTGTGCTCCAAAGAACTGGTGAGACATCACCTACCTACCTACTTATCCATCGATCTGTCTGGTTTGTTTTATTCGTGAAATTGCAATAGGCAAGTTGGAACAGGAAAATAAAGTGCACTTATTAGATAAGATGTTTAACAAAGTGTGGCGTGTGTGTGTGCACGCACACGTGTACTTGGATGACAGACAGGAGTAGATATTCATGTTATCATATAATAATAATACTGTAGTCAGGCTGGACAGCGAGTTGATGCTGAGGGGTACCTTCAATTTATTTCCCTTCTCAAGGCCGGAGTACGAGTAACAGGCTACAGCACTGTTACAAACAAACAAACAAACAAACAAAAATATATCACAAAATAATATATGACATACATATAAACATGTCCTAATTTTTATTACTTAGTGTTTCATGATCAACTCTTGAGTAAATTTCACAAATGAACAAGTTATAATAATAATAATAATAATAATAATAATTGAATAAATCCTTTTATTGAACAGATTCAATTTTAAAGGACTGTTTTGCACATCATTACTGCTGAGTCAGCGAGTATCAGTAGCCATCTTTTAACAGTTTATAGATTTACTGTGCTTTCTCCACTTGGACGTTTCAAATCTCACTTGAAATCTTTTCTCTTCTCAGCTTCTGTGTTGTACTACTACCTCTACAAGAGGACCGCAGAGTATCTGGGTGACCCCCGCCTCTACGAGGATTCACCATGGCTGCGCGATGTGTTTGCTCGGGTCCGACAGTGATCGTGCACTGACAGCTGCACACTGTATGAAAAAAATGGATTTCATCGACGTGCAAACTACCAATAAAACAACAAAAGCACATTTCAAACTTGACACTCATGAGGAAAGATTGTCTGATTGCGGTTTAAAACCATTTTACGATTCAAACTTCATCATCAAAGTATTATTATACACAGATACTTTATTGTAATTGTATTTTAAAACAATGAAGAACTTCGTTTGGCAGCAGATGTTTTTTTTGTATTTGATACTTCTAGAAAAAAAAAACTCCATTTGATGTTACTCAGGCATTACAAATCTACAAAATACAAAAAAACCCAAAACATTAAGAGTAATAAAGAAGAGTTGTGCCAAAATGTTAAAGTTAGATAGAATATAATAATATTCTTCTCATGGGGCTTTAACGTCTGCATGCTGAAAGTTTTAAGATAATGTGATTCTTTGTTGTTGTTTTTTTTATGAACCGGTACCAGTCACCACTTGCTGGTGTTAACTCTGCACATTTTTCACCAAAGGTTGTTTTATATACATCGTAGGCTGTTTGTGATTATCTAAGTTTCTAATGTGATATTAAAGTGTTTTACTTGGCCTGGTCACTTACTCAACACCCTGTGTCCGTCTGTCATGTTTAACTGAAATGGGATTCATACACTGTCTTGTCGACGTTCAACGTCCTGTCCGGCTCTGCTCTTCTTGTTGACGCTGCTCGTTGAAAATCCTCTCTGTCCTCGTTGTGAATTCATCCCCTTGGCTGAATGATGACATTCGGTGCTTTGGATGCAAATGTCGGAGAGCGCCTGTGGAAATCGACCAATCTGTTGACCTGGGCTTGTCCCTCGCATGCAGCAGAAAACCAAAGGTCTGCTGTGACCCAGTTGTGGACGTTTTTAACCTAAAATGTTTTTAATCTAAACCAACACTCAGGTTTAGGCAGGCATTTGCTTTATCATTCATTCATTCATTCATTCATTCATTCATTCATTCATTCATTCATTCATTCATTCATTCGCCTGTTGCTCCGGTTACGGGTCTCGGTTGAGCTGTCAACGTGTGAACGTCAGGGTTCACACCAACGGACAATTTAGAGTGACCAATTAACCTCAGCATGCTTTTGGAGTGGGGGGGAAACCACCACTGTACCACCGTGTCGCCCTGCTTTATGATGACTATATTTCAAATGGGCGTCAGTTTGGTTAGAAAAACTTGGTGGGTACATGCCCCCCCCCCCCCCCCCCC